>JAUZNJ010065342.1:0-20633 GCA_034780135.1 Jordanella pulchra
AAGAAAGAAAGAAAGAAAGAAAGAAAGAAAGAAAGAAAGAAAGAAAGAAAGAAAGAAAGAAAGAAAGAAAGATTTATAGCATAATTAGAAAGAGAAATATGGGAACAAGGATTACCAATCAAAAGTACGTGAAACTCTGATGAACTTATAAAAAAGTACTTTAATTAGAACATTTTAAACAATAATACTACTAATAATACTTGGGGTATCTTCTTTAATAAGTAAATTCAAAGAAGGGAGTTTATTTCTGTTAGTTAACCTTTACAACTGAGATTGTGCTGCAACAATTGGATGAGTTCATTTGAAGGACAATGGTTGGCAGCATACTGAAAAATTACAAATCCGCAGTTAGCTACATCAGAAAATTAATAGCCAAACTGCAGACAGAGGAAGGCAAGCCGCTGAGGAAGCAGAAAAGAAATAACAGTGAAAGAGGAGCAACCAGAGCACAGACAGTGAGGTTAGGTGTTAACAGGTAGGGAAGCTACTCTTTCTACAAAAGGGGATGTGAAACTAAAACTGTGAAATATCAAACAAATATCTCCCAGCTACCGGTTCCAGCATCCATCCTGTTTTTAATGCTGTGACACCCTCACATGCAGCCCTATCCTCATTACCATGCAGGCAGGGGCCACAGCCGTGCCTGACACAGCAGTGTTGTGCTCTAACCTAACAGCCTCATGTCACAGTGGTCCACACTAACAAGCATGACTCCTAGTGACGGAGCAAAACAAAAGGCCATCAATAAGCCATGCAGTTGCCAGCAGTGGAGGTGCAGAGTGTTGACGCTGGAGAACAACAATATTGGCTTTATACTAGTACCCCTCCCCAACCCTCTGTGTCACATGTAAGCAGTCGCAGCCAACGTATTCACATACAGAGTATTACCAGAGTACGACCTCATCCACATACTTTAAACGTCTCTGGAAACTTTTACAGATATGCATACATTTCCAGTAAACAGTTGACAATGACCCCCCCCCCCCATATTTTTGCATCAAATTATATGATAACAATCAGACAATGCCAGACTTCATAACAAACACGTATCAGCGATGACTCAAGAGAGAAGTCACATGGACAGTAGAGACACGCCACAGGCAAAGGACGGTGCCCTATTGTTTTAGCTACATGCATTCATACAACAGCTGCAAATCGACAGATACACCCTGTGGACATTTCCACATTCTTGTCACATCACAACCACAATTTGTGGAAGTATACACTGGTTAGTTGAATTCCAACTTTTTGTTTATTTGCAAAATGCTGAGCAAAGTGACTTTATAGCCAAACATGTTGGTGGAAGCGTCATTCTGTAAAGATGCTTTTCTTCAGCAGGGCAAAGGAAACCAGTCAGAGTGATTCGCTAGAAAGGATGAAAACTTAACCCTTTGGTGTCCAAATTAGCATTTTTTTGGATATAAACAGCACTTTGCAAAAGTGCTAAAACGTTGAGGTTAAATGTGGTCTGCAGGGTGCAGCTCTGTTTTAAAACTGAGTGTAACGACTTCATAAAATGCCAACGGTAATCTAATTTTAACTACTGCGTGTGGTATGTTACCTACTGTAAATTACATTTAAAAACGTTAATCAGTTAAGTAAAAAAAATTAGTAGCCTAATTTTAAAAGTTAGTTAAAAAGTTAATAAGCTAACTTAATAAACTTGTTAAAAATCTACATTAAAACATTTATAAGCTAAGTTAAAAAGTTAATAAGATAAGTAAACAAAGAAAGTTTCCACATCAGCATTAATGCTCTGAGGTTTGTGTTGTAACAAAGAAATGTCTTTCTTTCTGTAACGGTTTTCCATGCATTGCATCATAGAAGGGTTACAGTATTCGGTGATTACATTGACCTTTATCTTTGCCATGAAAATTGTAATTTTTGAAATGTTGTAAAAGTAATACGGTCGTGTTCTGTCCTCCAATAACATTCTTGACTTGAAATTGTGAATTTCAAAGTATTTCCCTTAGTGCCCCATCAAGGGTTAAGGCTGAGGCACAGGTTTATCACCCTAAATAGGCTTGGATGCTTTTGATCAGGAGAATCACTGTCATTCCTCAGGAGAACACGCAGCAGAACGTGGTGACATGATGAGGAGGTAAACCCGCTGCATTGGAGCAGTTACACCTCTGATGATGACTGGCAGTTGTAGGCCGGTAGCAGCAGACTTTAAAGGACTTGCAGCAACCATGCAGTGAAAGTATGAAAACATTTGGCCTTCTAATTATGCACGATCAAATATGAACAAGTTGAAGGAAAAGGAATACAGAGCAGTTTTCTTTCAAACTGTGAAACCAGAAGGATGTTTTTTTTTTTATCTGTACCTTTATGTGTGCTTTGGCTTTATTGAGTAGGCCCAGGGTGGTGTGGCGGCTGCAGTCAGGTCCCAGAGGTATGAGGGCCTTCAATCTCTCCAAGCACAGCCGCAGGTGAGCTCGTCTACAAAGCAAAGACAAACAGGAAGAAAAACAACGGTTGGATGAATATCGAGGTAGAATATGTATGGCTGACTGTACCAACTGTGTGCACTAAAAGTAAACCCGGTAGTAAATAGTGGACGTTGTGCAGAGTGTAGATTTTCACCTTTTAGTTTCAAACTATTGAAACTTGTGTTGAACTCTCCTTTGCTAACGATCCAAATGGGTTGGCTTACACTTATATCGGCTTTCCCGACAACGGGTCTCACATAATTGGAGTCCAACTCCCTCCTCAAGATGAAACCTCATCCTCAGCAGTTATTTCAGTTTGAGCTACACCACCCATCTGCATTACAAACAAGGTACAGTGATGGTGGAGGTGGTGTAATGGCATTTCCTGGAGCCTGCTCAGCTCATGCGCTCCATCATCCTTGACAGTTTTGTATTCGGTGACTGGAGATGGACCCCAGGTACAATCTATCCCGCTAATGGACCCCGGTTGAGAGGTAAAGGGAGATAATTGAAGCTTTAACAAAATCAGAGCTCCATTAGGAGGGGCTGCCCTTTTAGATGAGCCTGGGGGTAAAGGCCGGAGAGACATTAAGCATTTAGATTTAGATGTGATCTCAGGAGGAACCTAAAGGAGATGGACCCAAAGGAGCAAAGCAGGAATTCACTGCAGATGTTTGGACTACACGGCTCTCTGCTACACCGACCTCTGTAGGGCTGATGACTGCGTGAGAGCGGCTGAATTATATCAGCCTGAGTACAGGCGTGTGTGTGATGGTTAAGTTATGCGTGGATGGTGCTGATAAGCGCGTAAGGGCAGACCATTACTGCCATTACACCAGTACTGTATAGGTTATTATATGTGAACAACTGTAGCATGACTGCAGAACAAACAGGTCTACAGATGTCTAGTGCAGGCGGTGGGATCAGTCACAATACACATAGATAAATATACCCAGAAACACACACACAGATACGCACACAAATGAGGTCTGAATGATGCCTATCAGTCTGGATCAGGTCAACCGGCTGTTTAATCAGCTCTATTCAAGCCACCTTTTCTTCTTCATCATGGACGCGTCTATCTGTGCTTTCATCTCTTCATACACAGCCACCAACCACCACCTTTCAACAACAAGCAATGCTGCTCTGTCACAGACAAAATATGGCAAAGAACAACCCCACATGGTTCTGATACTGCCTGATGGATTAGTCAGGAACTCAGGTGTTGTTCTCTTTATTAGGCTAACATGAGATTTAAAAACAAAAGAATCAAATGTTTATGCTGCATATCAATTATTTACATTTGTGCTGCAGTCTGGAGTCCTTTTCAGCCTTGATAACATCTCTTCTAGTAGGATTTTGCCGTCATTAGCTTCATCTTCTAATCAACTATAAGACCAACATCACCTGTCCAAGCTGAAGCAAAGCATCACCCAGCATGACAGGGATAAAGCACCACCACGCTTTACTGTGGAGATATAAAGTGTTTGTCTTTTCCTACAAATAATGTCCTGGACATCAGCCAAAAAGGCAACATTTCCACGTATTGTTTCACTTACTTTCCTTGTGGCAAACGACTACCATAGACAGCCTTGTCTCGGTAGGTTTTCATGCTTTCTGCAGCTTTTGATGAAGGGTCGAACAGGGCGTCACGAGACATTAAAACCTTGAGGTAGTGATAGTGCTGAATAAAACTGCAGAGCAAACTTCTCAGTGCAACATTTTATTGGTCGATCATATAAATCGTAAAACAATAAATAGATTTTGGGAACCCAAAGTGGGAAATAGCTCAAGAGTGTTAAATGAGTGAGTGGCACTGTGTGTTTTTATTTAAATGACATCATGATTTGCTACTTTATTTTACGTCACAGTGTTGAGCCTCTCCTTCCCAGATGGCCATGTAGGGCCTGATGGAGAGAGCTGTGAGGGAAGAGCAGGGCACTGCAGTCATGCGTGGGCCTGTTTGTCTGAGCGTCTGCCCCGTCGGGCATAAAAATGTACTAACTACAGACACCGGAGACTCTCAGCAGAGATTAAAACCTGATGGCAGACGACCCCAGATAACCCCCCCCCCCGCGTTTGCATGCGTTCCTGCTCTTCATCCAGCCTTCACTGTCGCCCAAAAACATGACAAACAGTTAGGGGGGAAGGCGAAGAACACGCAGTGTCGACATTTTCTAGCCCAAATATCTCATTATGACTCTTAGCACATAGACCACAAATAGAGTGCTAGAGGTGTGAGAAGTCACTTATTGGGCAGCTGATTCACCACAAACACAAGGCTGATGTTGACATGGGTGAGTGATGCTCCCCTTGTTTACCACCTGGGCTTTTTACTTACAGCTACTCCAGGCGTCATTATATCTTCTACTTGAAAGAAGCGACTTATCAGCATTCGGACACCCCAACTCCCTCTTACTGTTGGATATGGTAGCCTGGTATTTTTTTCGTCTCTTTTTATCTCTGCGGTTATGACGCAACTCAAGTGTGTGGCACTTAGATAATTACAGTTGCTCAAAGAAGCACTAAAGAGCAAGGAAACAGACCACAACAGGACAAAAGAGGGAGGAGCATCTAATCGTAATTTAAGGCTCTTGTATAGAATAGTTTGGTAACTGAACTCTAGCGTACCTGCAAGCAGAAAAAGAATTCAGAAAGTGCTCTTTTAAGCAATATTCCCATAGCATCGGTCATCTAAAGGCATATGAAGAAATATCAGGAAATGGTTCTTTGGGGGAAATAAAACCAACATCATCACCAACCAAGCAGCTGAAAAAGATTGGATTTAGTGTCCATCGAAACTTCAAAAGCTGTAACATGATTCTTGCTCTGGTGGTTTAAAAGTCACAAAAATGTGATGCATTTTAGTTAAAGACAGAGAGTCAGACAGAGATAAACCCTTGCATCACTGGGTTTAATCTCAATGAGGTAAAAGTGTTGCCCTTAGGGTCATAAACTCGTGACTTCTGGTGATGACCCCATATCACACGATCAATATCTTTGAAAAGTGCCTCTTTATCAAGTCGAAGCACTGCCAGAAACACAAGAAATAGCTGTAAAGAGGATGTGCTTTAGTACGACTAAAAGCATGTGACCATAAATACGATCAATGCAACATTCAATCAGGCAAAAATTGGAATAAGATCCTTTTCCTCTGATCTGCACAAGTTGTAATTAGTTACCATTGTTTCATGTTGTTTTTTCCCCTTCAGCTTCGTACAGCCACACTAACCAGCAACAGAGCCTTACGTTCCAAGAGTTCTCAGAAGCCAGCTGCCAGTTACATAAACAGCTATAGGTTTACTGAGAAGCCCCACTCTTTGTGCCATCCACTGCTAATGCTAAGGATCTTTTAAGTACATGTGGAGGATTTGGTGCCTGAACATCTCTCATGAGAACTTAAACTGCTTTCCACTAGAAAAATGGACTTTAAGTTAAACAGAAAACCAAAAAAAAAAAACACATAAAGAAATCTAAAAGAGAGAAAATATAAATGCAAATGACATATGCTACATCAGCAGGCCCTGTTAGCGTGTAGAGTCCGGTGTCTAATGAATGGCCTGGTGAGCTGCAGGTTGTCTGAATGAGCAACTCTCCATCTGTGACGGATTATGTAACATGCAGCACCGTTGCTACCAGGACCTTTCTCTAACGTGTGTCACACTCAGCAGGGATATCAAACCCTCACTTGCAGTAAAATAAAACCATCAAAAACATGTTTTTTTCTTTCTTGTGTTTAGAAAACAGAGATAGTGGGTTAGAAGACTAAATGGAAAGGGTTGTTTTTTCATGTGCATTGGAGTTACGTGTAGGCAACCAGCCACCCCCACCATCCTACGGTCTCTGACAGAGCCATTTATGGGCAGATCGATCTAGAATGTAAGTGGCTATTCAAAGAAAACCACATCTAAAGCTTACCCGCATCTCCCACCAGTACATAGGAGTTACCTGCAGCTCCCAGAGAGAATATTCACCGCAGAAATGAAACTGCCTTCCAGGTGCGTTTAATTCTGGTTTTACAGACAAAATGACTTTAGAGGGATTGTTCTGTTCACCTTTCATAGACATGTTTAATGGTTTAAATTTAGGATTTTATTTAACTGCCAAACAATCCATACAGCTTTGACCAATGATGTGCAGAAACAATATCGACAAATGACACATACTGCTCATCATTGTGTCTCATTCTGCTCCTTAACAGAACTAACTATGCTGGGTTATTACAGCGACTACAAGCTAAGGTAGGATCCTGACACAGTGTAGGTTTATAAGATGCCTTGGTTGGAGTTAGACTTCTGTAGTTTGAAAACAGTGGGATGTTCCTTTAATTTCCTAGTTCCATAACTTTTCCAAGCTATATGTTAAATGGAAATTGGCCTATTTCTGTGTTTCATTTAAGTTATTTTTGTACGTATTTGGACCTCCTTTTAAAAATTGAAGTGTAACTCACCACAAAGTAATCGTTTTTTTTTTTTTTTTTGCAGATTCCCTGTATAAACCCAGTCACTATTTTAATCTTACTTCACATTTGTCCTTAAAGTTTGCTTGTTTCGTCCCGACTAGTGCTGTCCTAAGTAGGTGAATTTTTCCAGTTGAATTTTGCTGTTGGTTCAAACTTATAAGCTTTGATCCCTGGTACAGGCTTTCATAATCACAGCGTTGCGTTCGGGTATAAATACGACTCGCTGAGAGAAAGGCTTCAGTAGAGAATCATCCGGTAATCTCCACCCTGCCAGCACCAGCTTCAGGCAGCGCTAAATCAGTGCCTTGAATCAAGCCGCTCTAATGGGAAAGGCTCTGGCTCACTGGGCTCCACAAAGCCTCCCTCTTGTGTTGAAGGCCGTGAAACCTTCACCACCATAAAAAAGATCTGTCCGTAGCACAACTAGCCACTCTGGGTTCGTTGGCACCAATCACTTCGATTACATTTTTCAAAACATACCTGGTGGTGGGGTTATGTTTTCTACAGGCTTAGTTTCCCTTTAAACATCCATCCCCAGAAACAGGTAGAGGAGGGGAAGTGTGCCACTCTGTGCTCTATAAGAAAACTCTGGTCAAACCAGAACTTTTGACATCTCACAAATGGACTTTAAACCATAGGAGCTGTGCAACTGGAACAGCTTTTCAATCCAAGCCTCCACACTATACAGAAAAATTTAGTAATATTATTTGTTACTATTTAAAACAATCAATGGTAACTCCTCTGCTGAATCCTCCTGTAATAACTGGCAAGCAAACATCCCTTCCTGTCCTCCTGAGACAATGTGCAGCTTCCAAACTGCTCACTCCAGTAAAGTATGTAGGCATGTGGGTCTCTGTTGAGCTGTAGACTGTATCCGGTTGTGTTTGTGTGTGTCAGTGTGACTTGTGATCCTGACAGGCCCCAGATGGGTGTGCAGGCAGGCAGCTCTGGCTTTTGGCTTTGACATGTGAGCGAGCAGCCAGGCAGCCCTGGGTCACTGCGCCGCACCTTTCCTCCACCTCTATCCTGCTCTCCAAACCAGTCTTCCTAGAAACCTGTTTTTTTATTTATAGCCAAGCCCTACCTCTTTGTGAGGATTGTTTTTGTTGTTTTTTATTTAGTCTCCAACTGCTGCCATTACTTACTGCTTGTTTGTCTCAAATAAAGCAGCATTTTGCCTGATACGTAACATTAATCATCACATGAGTGACTCTGACCCGGGTATAGTAACTAAGGTAAAGTCCTTTCTAGAGGTTCAACTCTCATCAAAACTGTTCACTGGTTCTGTATCATCCATACATGCTACATGCATGTGCTTTTGTTGGGGCCCTGCAAGGCATGCCGTATAAAATGCATAACAAATGGTATACTGCATAATCAAATAGCCATGAAAATGTTATTAACTATGATGTTGAGCAAGAATAATTATTGCTACGAGGTGAATATCTTAGGAGATCAGGAAGCCAAGGACAATTAGAAGCAAGAAGAGCTTTAAGAATATTATAGCGACTTAAAATCTAAATAAAACAGTAAACTGTGGTGGATTAGAATGAAATTCTAATAATTTATTTCCCCCAGGTTGAACTACCACAGATTTATTTCATATATTTTCATTTAGATACCCAGACTGAAGCAAACTATTTGGTAAAATTAGTGGTTTTAATACATTTTGCACAAAATATTATCCCTTTTTTGTCCCTCTGCTCCCTATAGAGTCACAAGTATAACAAGCTGATAGTAGTCAGTTAAATGCTATCCTTAGTTACTTCAGTCTTTGCTGCTTCACAGTGCTTCTGCAGTTAAAAATGATTTTAAAAAAGCAAGATCGATCTGGGGTGGTCCTTCATGTTTGGCACCAGGTGACCAAACATCATAATTTGAGCATCTATTTTTGAAGTTTTGACACCATACCTTTTAGTCGCTTCACTGCATCCTTAAAAAACACTTCAGCTGCTGCAACACTGTTTTTTTATTCTTAAATTTATGCTGCGCTGTGCAAATTCACTAACCTGTTTTGTCAGATTTAGAAAAAAAATCATCCAATAAAAAAATTATTTAAATAATTGCTAAAACAACTCTTATATATAATTTAATTTAGAGTTTTAAGCTCCACAAATGTAAATGTTAATACAACTCAATGACTGTCGCTCCCGCCTTATAATTCAGTCCAAGTCTTCTCAGCTCTTTCAGTTTCTTTGTTATTGCCTCTTTATTTTTTCATGATAAAAGTCCTTATGTTCAACAAGACAAACACACCTAAGCCTGACAGACTATGTTCACAAACCACTATAAGTTAGCAAAACAACTCATAACTAGCTCTAAAAAATACTAACTAGAAATTTAACCCTAGTTCATTTTGAAAAAACACTGACATTTTAATGCACTAAGATTGCGTCTAAAACATCCAGTAACTGAACTTAATGAATTAGGCGCCAACTGGTGTCAGTATAACAAAAGAAAACACAACATTTTACAGATCTATTTTTATGTATTGTAAAGGAATGGGATCCATCTAAAGCCTGGAAGATAACAGCTCTCCAGTGCTGGACTCCGGTTCCACTGAATGAACAAATTCAGATATTCTAACATTCAACAAAACAGAGCCCTTTAAGGTATTATAATCTATTGTTTTTAGGATTCTCTTAAACAAAAAGGCGGGTTCACCCTGGACAGGTCGCCTGCCTGAAGCATGATCTAATAATAAATAGTAATATTTAAAGAAAAAAAAAGGCACAAAATCTATTCTGGCAAGATTATCAAATCACCCATAATAGTAGTTTGCAAAGAAATAACCTGACAGACAATCTAGTCCTTTGGTTATTTGCTAAGATCATTTACTTTATGAAGAGCTAAATTAATAATTAAAACAAAAATTAAATTCACTGCTCATGATGTATTTTTCTCTGCATAGAACATATATCCTATTGTTCATTCCTGTACTATAAATACAACCTGAGGCTGAAGGGATCAGCTTAGGGTGGAACAGTGGATCAGAACTAAGTAGTTGTTTTGTTTTTTTTATATATATATTTGAATCCCTAAAACACAAACAAAGATACTCCCTCCCATCACAAAATAGATCAACAAACAAAAACCTTTACCCAAAAACCGAGACGTTCATATGGAGTTTCTGGCCCTTTTTAATACCTTCAACTAGACTAGAACCAACAACTGAAGCACTATCTCCATGTATAAAAAGACATGCAGCTGACCTAGATTGTGAATACTTAAATAATAGATAAGTTCCCAGGCCATCCAAGATGTCTGACATAATTACTGGACAGGCTTTTAAAAGTCAGGGTCACATTTCCAGTGCAGATAACAGTCAATACTCTGCTCTCTGGCAAATCCCCCACTCTCTGAAACCCATTTAACACACACACACACTTTTACACATACACAGTGTGACCCGTTTCGAAGTAGAGAGAACCCAAATGTGACCCTTTACCCACTTATTAAAATAATTACTCGTGACCAGTGATCACTTCTGTCATAAATCTTTTAAACTGATTCAAGAGAGGTAATTAAGACGCCACTGGACTGGTGGAAAAAAAATGAAAGAAATCACTGTACAGTCCTTACTTTATCTGCAGCATCAGAGCTCATTTAAAGGAGCCTCAAATCATAATTCATAACGTTGTTAAAGGTTATTGAAGTGGTCACAGCATGTCGACAGAGAACGACATAAAACTGATGTCTAATTACCTGTATTAGAAAAGGAGGATGGTTAAAAGTAATGGAAAGATTTTTTTTTTTTTTCCCATCATTTTACCAATCCATTAGGTCCCTGAAAAAGGCGAGCCGTACATCATAAAACAGCCGGTGTCACGCTGGATCCGCACTCTGCAAATGATAGCATGTAATATGTATGGTCTACAGGCAGGTCTGAAGGACTCAGCCAGGCGCCAGCCTATATGTATGCTACCTGCCATGTGCTGCTTTTAGTTTGGGAGGTAAATCGATTATGCTGATGGTTGAAGATTTCACTCCAACATTTAAAGATCGATACGGTCGAAAGGATTTAACTTTATTTCAGGTTTAACATCGACAGTCAGGAAAGACAAAACAAAGGGAAGCTTTGACTGATGCAGGATTCTGGTTTTACTGTGTTTTTTGTGTGTGTGTCATACATCTTTAAAGGTAGCCTTACATTTTCCTTTTCCTCTGTATTTCTCACATGACTGATATTAAGCTAAAGCTAAGGTCATGTGTTTAATAACCAGACTTCATGGATATGTTTATCCATCCACAGAGAAGCAGATTCTACCTAGAAGTACTGCTGATGGTCTGAAAGGAGGAACCAACTTGGCTACAAAAGTGGAGCCTTTTCAATTACAGCTTCATAATCTGAGCTATAAACACAGAGGAGAAAAGATAAGAAATCCAAGCAGACGGAGACAAACCTAAATGTTGGCAACGGCCCTATCTGAAGGTGATTTCATTAGCTTCACTTGATGTGGAAAACTTTGTGCGTTTGACATGCGATTGTAAAGTTAGCCCATAACCAGCATACTGTTTGCTATAATGTTATTAAAAGCCACCACATAATAACTTTAAGAACAGAATAATTCAATCAGGTTCAAGATCAGGGTCTTTTTTACATGGTTGGAGTCGCTTACTAAACTCCACTCCTGATTCCTGTTACACTGCAGAATCCATATACTACCATTAATTGTAATGGGTTATTTCATTTATGCAATTGATTTTATTAACCTTAATTTACTACTAATTTAGGACTCAGAATGGGCAAATTACTAATATTAGATAATTGACCTGTTTTGCAGTCAGTTAAAAGAAATTATAAATAACGTAGAATAATGTGAAATTGCTAAAGTATTAAAAGAAAGCTTAGCACCGACTTAAACAAGATTAAAAGCCATTACCTAGAATGAAGACCACTTACCAAATTCTCTGAAAGATACAAAACATGTTAAATCTTGTTAAGCAGAGCAGAAGGAGGATTTTAAAAGCTATAAAGTGTGATAAATGTTGGAAAGGTTTCAGCTGCTGGAGCCATCGGCTTCTGTGGAGCATTTCTACAAACATTGGAGCATACTTGTCCTTCAATTGCATTTCTTTTCTGTTAGACTCCTATTTTTTATGTCTCAGTAAAACATGGACAGATGGACTAGATGCAGAGAGTCAGAGGGAGATATGGAGGGGTGAGAGATATAGAGAGCGGGGATGAGAGGGGAGTGTTCTGACCGTGTAATCTGCCCAGAAACGGGCTATGGGCATAAACATGAGCTGGTCAATTCTACTGGGTTTAATTATCAAAAAATAATAAAAGCTGGAAGACATCATTACTGAATATTAATCTAGGATATAAAGCGCCTAACAAATGATGATATTCTATTAATAATTGTCCTAGCTTTAAACTCTAAGCTTACTAACGATTTGAGATCTTACATGTTACATCAGAAATTAAAACATATAAAACAGAGCAGATGTTTTACTGCATTTAGCCTTCCTGTTATCACCTGGAAGTGTTCATCTCTCTCGACGTC
This sequence comes from Jordanella pulchra, assembly GCA_034780135.1. Taxonomy (NCBI): domain Eukaryota; kingdom Metazoa; phylum Chordata; class Actinopteri; order Cyprinodontiformes; family Cyprinodontidae; genus Jordanella; species Jordanella pulchra. Next base: position 12,402 of record JAUZNJ010065342.1, read on the forward strand.
TCGCTTCGCAAATGAAGCACAACCGTTTTAACGTGTAAAAATAAAAAGAAAATAGTTTCTGGCACCTCAGTGCTTCCTCTGGCTTTACTTTAAACAACTTCCTGATCTGATCATCAGAATAAAATCAAAAGGCTTCTTTCCTTGGCAGAAACTACGACACTGGAGAGCATGACGTGGTGACTCTTCTGTATGGGTGATAGAGAGGCTAGATATTTAACTTTTCCACTGGTCGGTCTTCAGCGAGAATAATCGAGCTGAAAAATCATGTGATTTTGGCCTCCAGATAATTCCTTGTAGCATTTCTACCCCCTAAAAGGCTACTTCAAAGACTAATAGGTGAGGAGCCTCCTGGAGTTTGTCTTTCACAGTGCATTGGAAAGAGATTTAAATAAATAGGGAAAAAATATTCTACCAACATTGAATCATTTTCAGGAAAGCGCTTCAATCTCTTCCTCCTACTGCAAAATCATCTTTGTCTACTATTTATAAGGCTGTTTGTTGGAGGTAGCAGACTGAAATAGTGGAATGCAGCTATGAAGGCTTTACTGCCTGTGGGTGGATGGGAGTAAGACTTCTCAGGCAGTTGTGACCTCAATCCCCAAAGAAGGAGAGTCTGTATAGAGACCCACGAGTTAAAACTTACGTGGATTCCAAAACATAACTATGGTAAAATAAGTATAAAAAAAATCAACAAAAAAATAACAAAACAAAGATGCTTCAAGTAGAAAATAAAGTCAATGACAAGGAAAAACTATGACATTCTGGTGCAAAACCCACTCAGGGCTTTAGGGGAGGGGGGTATATTCTGTTTTTTTGATGTATTGAGAAGTGGCCCAGGAATGTATTACCAAATGCCAAAACCAGATTATCTTAATGTTTATTTATAACCCCATTTGGAAGAAAGCAAAAAAAGGAGCTCTAAATCATGTATGTGTGGCACCAAGACCGTGCATGACAAACACATAAACACAGGTGGTTGGCAGAGCTAGCAATGCATCTTTGCTTTCAGAGAAGCATTTTGATTTCATTTATATCATCTGCCTTATTTATTCTCTCTTTTTGTTGCTGCTGAACTAAAAGACTATGAGCTGTTTATTATAAGTTCACTAAAGTTTATGCTCTTAACCCATGGCAACAGAGTAAAGGGAAGACAGATGACCAAGAGGGGAAAAGATGCAAAAATGCAGAGCAACGTTCCCCATAAGCAGCTACCACAGACATCAGCACGTGTTCACACAGATATGTATGCATGTGCAGAGTTTGCTGGAGAATAGAGGGAGGGTAGATTTGTTCTCCGTGCGGCTGGGCCGAAAGACTGCAGGGTTGAAACCCATCACTAACGCACGGATTAGTTCACACGTGCACACTGCCTTTTCATCTGCTCCACTGACAAAGGTTGGAAGAGAGCACAAAGGGAAGAAGGAGAGAGACATGCAGAGATACGGAGCAAATGAAAGGGATGAGCAAAGAGATTGAGGAAGGCGGCGATGAGGGATTGGTGGAGGAGAGGAGGGCAGAGGGACATTGAGAGTGGAGATGGGGAAGTGCTTTCGGCTTTACAATGATCCCACCACTAAAAAGTTGAACAATTATCCTGAATCCAGACAGCAGAACACAATTCTCCCGACCACAGGACTCGTTTTCTGTAAAATAAAAAGGCGATAAATGTGGCCGGGGCCCAAAAAAGGTGCTTTGTTTGAAGCATGTAAGATCCAGCCTCATATTCTACTGTTCTGTCAGAATGTAACCTTTTCACATTTTGCCTCCACTTCTTTTCTTCCGACAGAAATGGGAGATATAATCCACAAATCCTACAATCTCTTCATGTGCATAAAACAGAGTTTTTCTACATGTTGTACATCTACAAACGTATCTTAATGAGCCCCCATCAACGCTTCATGACTTCATTTATACGGACATGAAATAAAGGCATTCCCTCAAGGCTTTGATGATGCAAAAGTACGTGAGGCAACGTTTCAGAAAGTAAGAGGGCGGAGACTACTACCCCCCATGTTTTAGCTCTTCGCTCTCATTGGTTCAAAGCTAATCTCTATGATTGGTCCAAAGCCGGTGGTGTTTCCCCTTTTCCCCAGCTGTGGGGATAAAAATAGAAGCCACAGTCACATTTAGCAGGCGTTTCCTTTTTCTCTTTTTTGCCATCTTTAAACAGCCACCTTCCTACTCTATATTCCTATCCCCAACTAAAAAGCATATGGTTCAACGTGGCAGACCTGTGAAAGAATACGGCAAGTCAGCAGAGACATTCCTTCCTAAAAGACTCTGCATTGTGTTAAAATGTTCAGAGCTCAGGTTGGACAGACTAATAATCTGATGTGGGAGGAAGGAGACATTGTTCAGAACATTAAGGATCAGCCTGAACGTACAATAGCTGATAAATGGAGTTAATTAGAACACCACCAAACAATAAATGCAGACAGTGCGCATTTTGTCTTGCAGCTAAAAATGCAGTCGAAGCAAATACCAGATGCCAAAGACATTTTTATAAGCTGAATAGGTCCATCACTCTTTAAACTGTACGGCTGTATAACCTGTGAATGATCAGGGCTCAACTAGGAGGTTAAAAAACTATTTATACATGAACCAGTGCAAAGCAACAAACTGAATTGTTGGGTTTAGAGATTTTTTTTAAGATCCAACAAATACTAGTAAATAATGGGAAATTGGAAGAACTGATATGGTTTAGAACTGAAATAACAAAAGGTGTGTAAAAACACGTGTGCATTCATCTTCAGCCGACTCTCAGGAGCATCGTTCGCTTGAAATTGCAGCTTCAGTTCTTACAATAGGTCTGTACCAGAGTTTCACATGCAGGAAGGAATATTTTACTGTTTGTTTAAAAAATAGCTCAAATTCAGTCAGACCGAGCTGAGTGCTAAGTTGGATTTGGGTCTGTACTTTAACTAGGCCATGCTGCTACATGGACATCCTTTGATCTGTGTCTTTAGGTCAGTGTCCAGCTTTCCCACAACATAATGTTGCCACATGACGCCAGTAAAAAGTTTAAATAAATCCTACCAATAAGTAGATGTTTGTGGTATTTCAGCGCGAATGTTCAAGCAATAAGTTTCACTTATTTTATAAATAGATAGATGCTACTTTAGAAGAGTCACCCAAATACAGTGTGATATGAAAGAAAATACATTTGAATTATTAAAGTAAAATAAAATCCCTTTTGACAACACAATGCAACTTTCTCCTCCCTCTTTGGGACCAGAGATGTCAAGCAGATCAACCTACTTCCATCATCTGGCTGAACTGGCAGGTGAGAACATCCCACTTGGTAATTATAGCACTGAAACGTTCCCTGTCCACAAATCAGGAGTACAGATTAGGCTTTGGTGCTACTCAAGGTGTCCTGATGTCAGGTTTGTTTGACCGATTACCCGGCACATCTCATTAACCTGTCAATTACTTCCTGGTCCTCTGGGACCGTCGTTAGGTAAGCCAGAGCCAAGGGAGGCCGTCAACAACATGAACTGTGTGGCCTCTAGAGTTAAAACACCCAGGCACGTGTGTTCTATCAAACTGGACTCACTAGACCAGAGATCAGGTCCCGTAAGCTGCTTTTCTAAGGCAGGAAAAGCTTACAAGTTGTCACGCTGGTTAGAACAAACAGTTCGTGTTTTAGATCCTGTAGCAGAGCCTGAGAATAGGCTGTGCTTAGCGGGAAGATAACAGAGATTGGTAAAAAAAAAAAAAATGGTTTTCTTTTTAAAGGAACATCAGCACAGTAAGGCACAGAGACTGTGTGAATGATCCCTGAAGCATATGGTAAATAAAGCCCTTCTCAGTTGACCTATAATGAATAAAATTCTGTTAACTTTTCTTTTTCCCATCAAGTTTCAAACTACAGCTGTAAAACATAAGCGGATGAAGAAGCTGTTAAAGAAATTGAGGAATTAACAGGACTGTGTATCATGTAGTGAGAAACAGGAACTGAAACATAAACACTGAATATCCCTGCATCACTATGCATAGAACATACAAATACTTTATTCAGAAGATCAGAAACCTTAATTGTCCATATATTAAAATTGGACCTGAGACTCGCTTATAATTCGAGGTGTGATCTAATTGGATTGAGTTCAATTTTATTGGAGTTTATATCCACTGGGTAATGTCTGGGCAAAAGGCAATGCAAATATTGTTTACAAATGCAGCAAAACAAATGTTAGCACTGAACTTGTATCATTAATAGAGAGTTCTAATAAAATAATAAAAAAACAACTTCACCAGCTCTAGAAAGGCTGAACAATTTACCAACTGTCTCCAAATAAAAAAAGCAGACTATTTTTTTTCTTTCTTTTCTACTGAGATGTAGCAGTAAATATGCTTGTATCCAAAATGATTAATATAGGCCTTTAGGTTTAGCCTGTCTCATAATGTGGCAAGTAAAGCGATGAAGCTCCACGTCTATAAAACGGGACACAAAGCTTCAGTATAATGAACTGCGTTGAGCAACCTTCCCTTCCAAACACATTCAAATTTGCCGTTTAGGCACATTATGCCTCTCAGCTGCCATCAGTGAAGCTGGAAAAACAAAATAACAAAACATATAAAAATAAACTGTCCAAGAGCAAACAGACACCTTGAACGTCACAAAGGCTCTTTTCTCAGCATGTTAGCCTAATTTCACCAACTTCATACTGCAAAAAAAACAAGCCACAGTTTTTCAGAGACTCCAGAAACTATGCAGGTTATGTTGAACTCCAGCGTGACCCAAAAAATGAGCAGCTAGATGAGGGCTGCAAACCCAGCAGGGGAGCTCAGTTTAGCCAAATATCTGAAAGAGTTTAGACATTGGCTTAAAAACAACTGTACCAAAAGTGTAGAGAACAAAGACGCAGATAGCAAAACATGATTATTTTTAACCATTTAGCCCCAAATAGCTGTGACAGAACAGCTGGTGACAGGAGACCAAAACCTGACGCTCTAAAGGTTAATTACAAATGGAACAGTGTGACTGAATCAAACCTTTCTCTGTAATGTCATGCATGTCGCCAAAGTGTGACCAAGTGCCTGCATTTTCTTTCTTCTTCCACACGCAATCACCATGTGTGTTTCACCTCATTTTTTGCATATTTCTTCGCATAAGAATCAAGCAGAGGCACATAGTGATAAAGCACCAGTGAAATGTCATGCAGTTAGAGGAAAAACCTGGTATCAGTTGAGCTTTAGCAGTAGAGTAAAAACGTGAGAGACCTAAATCCTGCGGTGTGCGTCTTTTTTTTTCCCCTCAATGAAGGATAATTATTTCTGCATTTAAAATAACATTTTTGTGATCAAAGTAGTGAAAAAAGCCTCTAGGCCTTTTCTTGTTAAACCAAACCAAAGCAGCATAATTAGGTGACATGTGGAAGCTGAATAAGGCTCTTATGAGGTACAAGATCAAAGCAGCAGAGCATGTTATCTCCTTCCAAGTATTTGGAATGAGTTGGTTGAGTTGTTTTTCTGTCTTTCTCTGCCTTTCATCCTCTTTTAGAGGCCCTTCGCTGGCTCTGCTAGTCTGTAAATCGCAAAGGTTATCAACACCTGTGCCAGCCATGCAAGGCAGATCGTCTCGCTGACTGCAGATACACAGGCTTGATAAGTCTTGGAAAATGCTGCGATCGGGTCTCAAGATGGATCAAAAGCTGCTGCTGGTGCTGCTGCAGCAGAGGCTAGAGAATCATGGTATAAACCAGACACACTTGGGTGAGCAAATACGCCTGATATGTATATCTTGCAGCAAGGCAAGACGCTGTAGGGGAATTGGATTAGCCACTGGCAACGAAAAAGGATTAGAAATGTTTGAGTTTTAATGTGCTTTTGAAAGATGGACTAGCAAAGCCGTTCTAATCTGAGTGGGGGTTTTTTGCCCTGATGGAAATATGAATTACTACACTGTAATATAATATTCAATGTGTTGAGTTCAATGCAACCCTGCTATACGGGTAGGTGTATTTGGCAAAGTGGTGATCGTATATGCTCTTCATCACTGCCACTCATCATTGAAATGAATGCTTTTAGACCCTCGATTTTGTGGAAGGCTAATACCGATTTATTTTTTTTTATATAATTCATAAGTTATACTTCTTCTAAGTTAGTTTTTTTTTCTTTTATTGAATTACTTAGAAAAATACTTGTGAAAAGTGCAATCTGCACATGAGGTAGTGGTCTCAACTATAAATGTAAAGTTAAGAACATTAACAGTGGCTGATTTTCAGACCTTCGCAGATAGAGATAAGACAGGTGGATAAGATCGGTTTCACATTTAAATATCAGCAAGTCGTCCAAATCTAAGGGAATGCGGGCCAACCAGTTGATCCGAGTACCCGAGTGATTCAATTCCACCATTAAATAGTCAGTAATAAATATGACTAATGCTACTTTCTGACGAGAACTGGACTTCAGGTTTAGTTGCTTCCTTCTAGCTCTGCTCTGTAGTTTGGTAGAAGTTCAGGTATGCAGGCAAACCACAATGGCAATTATTCATAGAAAACTATGTAACACTTCCTGAATTACTTAAAAAAAAAAAAAAAAAAACACTTATTGCCGATAAGTCCTTTGTTCCTGCTGTTTGGTGCTTTGTCAGCACTGGAAACCAACAACCCACAACAATTCATTCTGTGTTTCCCCATCAACAGCTTCTACTAGGGTCTGCTGTTATTGGAAGGTTATATTCCATTAATGGCCATTGTAACGAAGTGTAGAGCACAGATAAGCATCCTGAGTCTCAAACACCATCTCCGTACAGTAATCTCAGAAATAAGTTATTATGGGATTGCGTGTGTGTAGGTGGAGCACTGTAAAATGCAGCCCAGCAGCTCTGATGCTGCAATCTGCTGAGGCCAGTTGGATCAAAAGGTTGGCTATGCATGTTAGCACAAAGAAATGACATCAACTCATCTATATTTAACCCAATGAATCTCCTTCCAATGTTCCGAGGCTTTCAGAGGAAGTTGCCAGGGACTGTAGTGAGAAAAAACAAGCTGAGGTGATATGTAATTACGCTGGATTGATTCATCCTCCTACGTCCCTTCAGTTTCCCCACACACTCTGAGATAATGAAACGCGAGGTAGCCTTTTTTTTCCTTCCCATTTGTAATGAGGACTTTAAGTTTAGCTGCTCCTATTTATAGAGTCGAAGGGAACCCTTAACAGGTTGATTCTTGAAACCTGCAAAGTCACAGAGCGTAAACATAGGTGACTCCTATGTGGGTGGTAATCTTAATCTGATAAGGGCTTCTCTCGGTTTCTTCATAGGATGGGCCGCAAAGAATCCTAAACCTGCATCTGTCCAGGAAGCCACTTCATCTCACTGCAGATAAGCATCATCATGGGCACCAAGATAAGCTTTTTAAAACAATGTAAAAGCTTTGAAAGCACCTAGCATTTTATAGTCCAGTATTTTAGATAAAAAAAACTACCATGCCTATTTGTTTACCAATCAAAAGAAAGAAGGTTTCTATAAGCTTTAAGATCAGCTTTGACTGTAAGCCCTAAAATACTGACATCAGATAGAAGCAGCATTTATTGTAAAGACTTGCAGCTCTTCAGGTGAAACTCAAAATACTTTGTATTTAGTAAACAGTTTCTGCATGAAATGCAGGAACTAAAGCTTCTATTGGGTCCAAAGGTCGCAGAAATGTTTCTTATTTCTATTAGACTGATGGTTGTTAAATGTTTCATTCAGATCTAGATCCACGCATAAGACAGCAGATGAATCCAGACCTGGCCTACACCGTGATGCTAGCCTGAATTTAGCTGAAGCTCAACCAGCAGCCACAACAGAAGAAGGTATGGCAGGTTTCTGTAACACTAATTACTATTGATACTCACATTTAAAGAAAAAACAGTGTTAATCAAGCAGGAAAAAAAGCCTGACTTTTACATTTCATTTTCATTACAAAACATGAAGGCTGAACTATCAGATAATAAAAATAAAACAGAGGAAGCAGAATATGGGGAAAGATAAAATGGGGAAAAGAAGACGAGGCTTAAGGCAGACGGTCCCATGTCACACTAGGTTACAATGGATTATGAAGACATCTGGGTGTGTGTAGCTTGTTCCTCCTTAGTTTTTATGTAACTTTCTCTTGTTGCACTTCAGCAAACGTCCTGTTGACAAAGCTGAGCTAACAATGCTTTTAGACTTGTACAGGGTGGTAGGAAGCCGGTTAAGTGCCATCCCCCAAGAGCATATTCTCATCATCACCATCATCAGGCAGA
>JAUZNJ010065353.1:0-26804 GCA_034780135.1 Jordanella pulchra
GCCATGTTTGTTATATATTTTTTAAAATGCCCCCCCAACAACTGACCTGAAACCTCTCCATTATTTTTCATGACTCATCAGCTGACAATACCCAACCTTGTAAAAAGAATTTTATAAAACTTAAAATTTTAGAATTTTGAGCCTGGAAAATTATAGATTTCTACCAGAATATTTTTGGTGCCTTTGGGTTGTTTTATTTATTTGTTTATTTATTTTTTGTTGACTGAAGTGTATTCTTTGTATTCCAAACAAAAGTATCCAGAAAGGCAGGAGATGCAGTATCCGCTTTGCAGTCAGTCTTTTTAATCCGTAAATGTTCCTCACACCTCGTCTTTAGCAGGTATTCTGGTGGATCTAGTCTCTGTGTGCAGCTGTTAGGGACTGACAGCCTCTTTCATTAGCATTCCATCAGGGATGAGTGTGAGGCTCTTGGTTTTGTAGCACAGCTTGATGATTGTCATCACCTTTAGAGTACTCTGTCATTCTGGACGGTAATGTCTAGACAATATATCACCTCGTCATTTAACGTCAACAAGGACCCCCAGGTCAGAACTGGTAGCCAGTTATAAGAGCAAACAATTCTGTGGTTAAGATTCAGTTTATGGGAATGATTTTTTAAGAGTATTACCTGGAAAGAAAAAGCTGCACAATAACAATATTATTTATATTTTTCTAAACAAGAAGGGTTATTGATTGTGTTTTTAATGCTTTGTTTGTTCACATGAGGCTCTTCTTCCTTTAAAACAAAGCCATCTTGTACCTATATTACAACTGGCCTGTAGATCTAATCAGTTACACTTCATATTTTTTGTGTAATTGGGACATTTATAGGAGTTCTTTGCATAATTCATACCCTCCTCAACTGTTTTTTTTTGTTATAATCAAAAAGTCTAATATTTTTGGGGGATTTTTTAATTTGCACATCGTACGTCTTAACTATGAAGAGGAAGGAAAAAGATACAGCTTTCCACATGTTTTGTTTTTACAAATCAGATTTCTACTTTGAAACATGTTTTATGATATAAACGTAGCACTTTTCACATCGACACAATTAACTAAGGAAACATTGATGAATAAGACCAGGAAACGCAGGGTTAAAGATGACGAAGTTGATAGGACATTTATTAGTTGTGCACTCCACAAATCAGACCTTTAAGAATGAGTATGAGGAAGGAAGAAAGCCATAATGTGTCTCAGTAGTTACCAGCCTCATAGGGATCCCAGCAAACATGTTGTACAGGGTTCTCTTGTCAAACGACAACAAAATGTATATTTTCAACTAGAGATGACTGTTTCTTTTCCAAGCCGATACCTGAGCTGATTGTATCAGCTGATATATGATAGCGATACAATACAAATGTTCAATAAATGAGCCATACATCTTGCCATGTGAGTGAGTGACATAAACATTGTTAAAAAAAGGGTAACAACACAGATATAAATGTAATTTGTATGGTTTATTAACAAATAAGCAGCAAAAACAAGTAAAGTTCACTGGATTGGATCTTCGATATCGAATCACCGATCCAGCTAATTAGCCAATATCCCATGCATCTCTAGCATGGCATGCTGAAACATTTATTAGGCTGTAAACTTACATCATGCATCACCCTGAACACAGCAGGCCCACAGTGAAATCTGATGGTAGAGGTACCATAACGTGAAAAAGCTATTTTTCAGCAGAGACAGGAAAGGTATCATGGATTGATGGAAAGATTAAGGGAGCTAAATACAGGATACTGGTGGGAAAAAAGAAAAAAAAACATCACATTGGAGTTTGTAAAGACTTAACCGTGGAGCCGAGGTTCACCTTCCAACAGAAGAATGACCTTAAAGATACAGCTAAAGCTGCAGTGGTTGATTTAGATGGAAACATATGTGTTAGAGTGAGCCACTTGAAGCCCAGATTTAAATCCAATACAACTTGAAAATAGATGTGGAAGCTTTCCACACATTCTGATTAAGCTTTTTTTGGCTATTTATGCTAAGAAGACTTGGTTAACCTTCCATAGGTATTCAACCTCCAAATCACTTGCAGCTGTAATTTCAGAAAAACTCATTTCTACAAAGTATCATAAAATACTATTAAATGCTATAAAATGCTATTAAGTACACTTAAAGTAAAAATTCTTATCATTGATAAATGAAACATCTATAAACTCTTTTCATAATTTTGACAATGTATTGTAGCTCCTTCTCAACTCGCTTTATTATTGTTAGTGTAAGTTTTCCCTCTTTGTCTGGACATTTTTACGTAAAATAATTAAGTAGATTAGTTAAAATACCTGCTGTAGCTCCAGAGGTGAGCTGAGCGGGAGATCTGGAGGAAAAGACAATAAATTAATGGACAGATGATCCGTGTGTGAAGACAGAAATTCCTCAACCAGATGTTTTTTCTCCGATGGTTTTCAGCATGTCAATTTTTCCTCCCACACACATATCTTTAATAACTGATCTATGAGCGCTCATCTTCAGATAGTCATCACAAATGTGGTATTCATTACACTTTGTATGAATATGGTTTTCAGTGTTAGTGGCTTATGATGTGAGAGAGGAGCTGCAATGTCTTACATATATTAACAGAAATTGAAAGAATTAGCTAAATTAGAATTGTTTCTGGCTCTGGAAGCTTTAAGATTATCTTCTTATCCAAAAACCTGAGTTTGAGCTTCCATGTCAACTCCACTTTTTAAACTTTACAGCTGTGTGTTTGTCCTTCTCTAACAAGTGACGTTTGTTTGCTTCTGAAGATGTTTACGAGGATGTCAGAGGGAACCACCCCCAGGGAGTTAAGGAATGATTAGTACGACACACTGTGAGCAGGGGTAGCTAAACATTTTTCCAAATGTTGTTTTGACCCCGGATCTCTGCCTTTCCCTTTCCAGTGTCCCAGATCCTCAGAACGACTCTGTTTTGTTTTCATTAATGCCACAGACCTCTTTTATTTCCTTTTCCTCCAGCTCAGTGTGATAACACGGTCTCTGTTGTTTCATTTGGCTGCTTTTAAATCAGAACCCTATTTTATTTACGACGCAGTCGGTTGGTAGGTTTCTATAAGTGTCTGTATGAAGCAAAAGAGTGAGGAGGACGCCTGGATATTGGGGTCAGGCCTGTATGGGAAGATAACCAGGAAGTTTCTCCTCGACCCTCCATCCTGCAGGAAAAAGAAAGAGAGAAAAGAAATCAGATTACTTCACAACATATTTTACTTACATAGAGGCCTGCAGGACTGCAGTCCTAAGTCCCCTTCAATCAAATGCATTTTACAGTCTTTCCAGCTGTGCGGGACCTACAGTACACTGAATATACTGTTATATTCAGTTAAATATAATATTATCAAAAGTCAGTTTATTTCAGTATCTCAGTTACTAAGTGAAACACACATGTACGTTTTTCACACAGACTTTTTTTAAAATCATATATTTTTGTTAATCTTGATGATTTTCTTACCAACGTAAAAGTATATTAATACAGAATGTTTTTTTTTTTTTTTAAAAAAGTATGTTTATTATCTGCTTAAAAGTTTTTATATTTGAAATTGGTTTTAATCTTACAAATAAGATTATTGGAATACATATTCAGCTTTAAGGTCTTTAGAGTAGGTCTCTCTTAACTCTCCACATCTAAAAACTGGTCATTTAAAACGCAGTAAGATTGAAAATATTAACTTTCAAGTCTTGCCAAAGATTCTCAGTTGGATTTAGGTTTGGACTTTCACCACTCTGACAAATTGTAACTTTGCTGTTTTCTCAGATTTTGTTATTTATATTTTTTAATTATTTTTCAGATTTTATTTTTTTCAATTGTTATTGTTTTTACTTTTCTTACAGATTTAATATTTTCAAATATGATATTTACCTCTGCCAAGGAGGTTATGTCTTCGGTAGCGTTGGTTGGTTTGTTTGTTTGTCTGTTAGCAACTTTAAAGAAAAAGTTATCCACGGATCTGCTTGAAAATTTTACCAAAGGTGCGTCGTGGGCTAAGGACCAATCTATTAACTTTTGGTGGTGATCCGGATCAGGATCTGGATACAGGAGTTTTTTAAAGGATTCTGTAACATTGTGAGATAGGGACATTTTATACATTTTTGTAGTAAAACTTATAAAAAGGAGATAAAATGGGATGATAAAAATGTGGGGACACCAGGACCACTAATACTATCACTTAGGGTAGTTTGGTTGTTATCAAAGAAGTGGGAAATAGTAGGAGAGTGGGATGATTAGCTTCTGTGACTCTATATGAAGTTATACTGTTGACTGGATAGGCTCTTGGAGGGGAAGCCCTAGCTGCGTATTAGCTGTGCTGTGCATAAGTTAGGTGGTGCTTCGAGACAATGGCTTTAGGCTGTGAAAAAGTGGTGAAAACACAGAGCCTCAGGGCCCTCGAGGTCGGATGATTGTTGGTGAATTTTGGCCTGGATCAATTTATTTCCAGGGGTTGGTTTTAAGGGACCATCCCCAGAGACAGCAAAAAGAGCCAGCCTTTCCCCTGGTTCCCCTGGAGCTTGTGGATGACTGACAACACAGAGTATTACATTTTCCTAAGTGTCAAAGCCATAGCAGGGTCGCTAAAACTTTGTAAAAATATTGTAGTTCAACAACACTTAGGAGAAAAAATCAAATCAGACACGGGAATTAAGTGCCAATGCCTTACCATGGGCCTGGAGGAGGAACGTTTCTAAGAGTCGTTGCCGTACCAGGGGCCCATCACCTGAGTGTGATGTAGTCTCAGTATTAGTAAAGCTGCTTTGTATGTCTGTTTCTGTCTACTTGAACCCCAGTCGGTCTCAGTAGATGGCTGCTCACGCCTGGTTCTGCTTCTGCTGAAGGTTTCTTCCTGTTACAAGCGAGTTTTCCTCTCCACTGTCACTACATGCATGCTTGGTGTGAGGGATTGCTGCAGAGTCAATGAGTCCATGCAATCAGCTGGTTTTCCTTAGTTAGAAATCTGATCCAATCTGACTGGATGATATGGTTGAATTTTTTTTTTTTTTAACTTTATTTATTATATTAATTAAACAACAATACAATTCTACTGTGAACAAAACTCAGAAAGAATGATATGGTTGAATTTTCTCTGTAAAGTGCCTTGAGATGACACGTGTTGAATTAAGGGTTGTGTTGAAGAGTTACAGAGAACAAACAGTATCATGCAGACCAAAAGACACAGCAGATAAGTCAAAGGTTAAGTTGTATGGAAACATTGGTTGTCTCATAGAGCACTGTTATAGACTTTTACATATAGGATAGGCAAAGAGAGCGGTAGCCATAGACACAACAGATAACCCAGGTATAGGAGAAAAGATCAGCTTAGACTCTTTGAATCCAAAAACAAAGCCGAAGCAGAAAAAATATACAGAAGATGGTCCTGTTGTGAGATGGGATAAGAACTGTATCCTTATCTGTGGTAAGCAAAAATAAAAACTGAAAATACAAAGGCTGTCCGAATGCACCATCTAGATCATGAAACAAAGTGATGGCACCATGATGCTGTGGGCAATGTGTTTTCTTTTGTGTGTTAATTGAAATAAAAAAATGAAATTCAGAAATCAAACTTTAAAAATGATGATCACAAAAAGGTTTTGAGAGTAACTTGGTTTTTCTCTCAGTTTTTTGTTTTTTGTGTTTTTTTTTGTATAATTTTCAAACTTTTACAAATTTAATGTTTTCACTAATTTTCGAATTTTTGTTTTTCAGCTCATGTTTTAGCATTTTCTTTTAATGTATTTTACAGATCACACTCTCTTCACTTCCTGGGGGCAAAGTCACATTTCTATTGGTCTGCATTAATATTAGCAACAACATTTTTATTGGTCAAGTGCCTGCCAAGAGTGTTTGAAATAGACTAGAAGTAAAGAGAATGCGATCTGTAAAATGGTATTTAAAAAATAAGGACATTTTTAAAAGTCAAACTGAAAAACAGAAATTTGAGGAAAAAGAAACTGGAAAACATAAAATCTAGTCAAAACACTTTTTAAGAAAAAAACATAGAAAAACTAGAAAAGCACTTGGAGAGTGCAGACCTCCGCCAAGCAGCTCATTCCGCCGACATTTTTTCACCTCCACCTTCACACCGGACCCAGATCATTACCAAAATTTAATCATTTCTAAATGATTATAATAATCCCCTTCTGTGAAAATTTGATCAAAATACGGCCGACACTTTTCAAGTATTTTGAAAACAAACAAACAAACCAACTAATGCTGATAAAAACATAACCTCCTTGGCGGAGGTAAAAATCCTCATAATTAAAGAATAAAATATTAACATCAACACCTTGATTGACAATCTGGAGCAAAAGAGGAAGGACGTCACCTTAGAAAGACGGAGAAAAGGAAGTAAACCTGCAGAGGAACAAATGAACATCTTGACTGCCTGCAACCTGGTTACTGTGAACAAGACACCCCAAAGCTGCAGTAACCAACCGGCAAGATGTTAGTTTTCTCCTTTTATAAGAAGGACAAGAGCATTCATCAAAAACATCTTTAATTAAACGCTTTTAATTAATACCTCACCTCTTTGTGAGGTATTAACTTTAAATATTATTAACTGATGAAGTTAAATGAAATAAAGTGATTCTTTTTCATATGTCAAGATAGTGAGAAACTAATCAAACAAGAATAATCTTTGCTATATCTGCAGCATGACTATAGATGCAATGATAGAAACTTTAAATACTGAGAAGACAAGCATGCTGTGGCACGACTTTAACAGCCTTCAAGCTGTGAGTCTGAGATAAACTTATCCTATTACTGGACAGTCAGAGACTGCAGTGATGACATCAGCATGTATCTTTTCAGTAGAGCTGTAAAGCCAGTTTCTTTCCTGCATTTAAGTGAAATTATGACATTACCATGTATAGCAGAGTACTGGTGCTAAGTCATTTCCTGTTTTATAATGCAGTTAATTCTGCAATGTAATTTTTACCCAAATTATTGGTACGACAAAAACTATCAACTGTATATGTATGTTTACACTATATTCAGTTTTCGTGACCATGAAAACATCCCACTAGGATTTGGAATCAATCTGATATCCATATTAGTTCAAAGGTTACTGATGGTGGTTTTCATCTGAATCTAACTCCAGAACCGTACAAGTTAGATCCTTTCTGTAAACGCTCTACTGAATTAGTAAAGTTTCAGCTACAATTTGGTCTTAGTTGCATATCTCTAACTTCATTTATATTCAATATCGGATTAGATTTTTTTTCTAAGTGTTGTTTGACTAAGGTGGTTGTTATTTAGGGGTATGAGAGTAAAGGGGCAGAATACCAGTGTGTATATATTTTCTGATTTGTATTTGTAAAAAAATTGAGATGTAGTTGAACAGATTAGGATCAATAAATAAAATACATTGATAGAAGGATTTGGCTGCTACTTTGTCTTTAAACCTTGTGGACGCAGGAAGGGTGCACATAGCTATTGTTAATAATGCACGTTCAGTCATTTATGGAAGCTCTTTTGTTGTCTTGACTGGATAGAAATACAGAAAAACAAAGTGTGCCTAGAGTGACTGATGAGCATGAGCTCATGTCAAGACATAAATAAAATCAGCTGTCAAGTCAACATCTTGGATTTATTTGATTTAGATTTGCTGTTTGCTTCAGGTGTGTGGCGTAGAAACCTGTTCATCACAGACTGCTTGTCTAAAGCTTTCCTGCCAGTTGTCATTAGTAAGAGGGTGATGGCTGAGGAGTGATGAGAGGGGAAGGCAGAATAGTTTCTACCTTCTCTGTAAGATCAAAGACTCTCATCTCAAAGCTTCCTTTGTTGGTTTTCAGCATCTTTTCCTGCGAGTTCCATTTTCCTTTGCTTCTTTCTTTCCAGAGCTTTTCATTTTTTTTGTCTTAACCACTCTGCCTGTGTGAGATTACAAGGAGCCTGTATTTAGCTGGACAGAGTCAGTAATGATGCTATTAGGCAGGAATGTTAAAGGAGAGAGGTGGAGATTTTGGAGATGAGAAACAGAGTAATGGATGGAGCAATAGTGCTGGGGTTTTGGAGTTTTTAGGTCTTTTAGATCGGCTCTGGAATGCTCGTTTTGACTGTAATGTACCTTTTATAGTTATCCAAGGTAAAATAAGTGCAATGAGTAACACTTTACAACAACCATCAAACAACATTTATAAAAGGTAAAGAGAATTTATTAATCATTAACAGACAGTTTAATAATAGTTAATAATCATTTTTAAACTTAATCTAAATCCTTTATAGCTTGTAAATAGATCATATTGCCCCACCATGTTAGTTTAGCCCTAACCTTAACATCAATGGGCTTCTTGCCTAACCCTAATCTGACTAATTTACGTATATTTTCCTGCCATGTTGGTTTAGCTCTAACCATAAAATTAGAGGACTTATGACCTAAACCAAGCCTTTTATTTTTAATTCAAAACGTTAAAACAACACTGTGTAACTTTTAAGTTAGGTATTAGCTTAATTCAACTTAATATATTAAATTATTTTTCAGCACTGATGCTCTGTGCAGGTTGCTGTTCTTACTTATGCGACTTGAGAAAGTCAAATCTGTCTCGACTGAGTCATGTGACCCAAAGCGTTGCTTTACAGCTGTCTGAGCTCCCCTTAAACAGCAGAGCTAACTAAACTAAAAATTGTCTTTTAGTAGAAAGCGGCTTAAAGACAGCTGTCAATGCTTTGAAGTGGCCAGTGAAGATTTCATTCATGGAAAGATCTCCGCCTTTCAGAAGAAATTTATTTTCCAAGCTAACTAGGCATGTTAGAAAGTCAGCCAGAAAACCTGACTTTTACATCATGCTGTCAGGGGAATGGACCAACTTTCCAGAAAACAATTGTTAAATATTTGATGTTTGTTTTAAATCAAACTGTTTAACAGTGACCTAACAATTTCTTAACACATTTATTGAAACTGTTGGATTTAAAGTAAATCTTAACCAAAATATTCTCTCCTAACCTTAAACGAGTAAAGTTTAGTCGGGTTTAATGTTACACAATTACACAGCAAAGGTTAAACAGCGCCTATAAATATGTAGTTTTAATACTGTTTCAGACATACCAACTATTTTCAGAAAGATGTATCTTAACCCATTAAGTTCAATGCTTTACACTCTTTTATTCACTGCAGGATTCATATGCTGGTCATTTGATTTACATTCTAATTCTAGAGCTAAGCGTTCATAAGATGTGGAATAGCATGACCTCATCCTGGCTGTGGCTCCAAAGGCTGGTTTCTCACTGTGAGCTTCGCTCACATGCTGAAGTTAAAAGTTAAAAGACATGTACGTTTTGAAAAGCTTGACCGCTGATGTGCACTGTGCAGAAAAATAATGAACAGAGGTAATAAATATCCACCCATCACATGCACTTTCACACATGTATATTCCTGAGAGATTTATATAACATTTATACATAGAACAGCAGGATATTATGATTTAACCTATTAAACACATTGTTTTTCTGTATTCCTTCCTGGATGAGCAGGTGGTGACTGTAGATATTTGCTTGCACTGTGTCGTTAACTATTCAGCAATCCCTCCTACCAAGGATGCATGCAGCACCAGTTGAGAGGAAAACACTCTTTTAACAGGAAGTAACGTCCTGCAGAACCAGGCTCAGTGTAAACGGTCTTCTGCCGAGGCTGACTGGGGGTTTAAGGTGGGTGGCTTCTTCATTTCAAGCTAAGGTCCTCTATCAGAGGCCTGGGAGCTTGAGGGTTCTTCTCGGTATTTTAGCTGTCACTAGACCAGAACGTTTCTGGACTGAAATTCCTGATGTTCCTCCTGGTATCTTTTGGAGTCACTTCTCCAGTTCTGCCTGGATTGTTCTGAGGACCAAAGACGCTATAGTTGCCCTCAGCTTTCAGGCTCTTTCTAGTTCTTTGCTCTGTAGGGTTGGGCATCGAGAATTGCTCATTTCATTATATAAAGATTGTGTGCCGTCCTGCTGCATCAGTTTGTACCAGCCTGCTCAAACGTTATTCCTTTATAAATATTATTCTACTGTTGTTATTTTCAATTGTCTAAATGTATTTACATGCTGCACAATCTCTATCCATCTGTTGTCATTGTACCGATGCCTCCTTTGTGCCTACAATGAGTGCAGATATACTGTATATGTAACTGTATATGTTTGCACCAGACTTTTAGAAGCACTAAAAAAGATGCAAAAACTATGATCACGGTTGAGTTTCATATTTGGTAAGTAGTTTGTAAATGTTTACATTTGTACATCTTTCATAGTCTTCTAGTCTATGTTCCCATGATTTTAAGCGGCTTGGTCATTAGAATATGGTTTGCAGATTGATTACGCCACATATGCAAAAATAATAGTTTCACGCAAGTTTTTTGCTGAATTATAAATGCAAATAATCTTTTACCTTATTTGAATGTCTTCTCCAAAAATACGTTTGCACCTTTTTTAAGACACACCAACCTGTTGAAGATCAGGCCCTTAAGGGTCGTGTTGACCTTGTACAGCTTCAGCCAATCCAGGATCCATGCGTCTGTTATTGAGTCACAGGCTTTCTTGTAATCAACCCAGACAGTGCATCGGTTTATTTGTCTGGTTTTGTACTCTAAGGCAACTGTTTTGTCAACCAGAACCAGTTGGTGTTTGGCTCCTCTGGCTCCTCTACCCAAAGGAGCGAAACACCAGTATATGTATTGCACGTATCATTAATTCTTTGCTAACCTTTAACACATGGCTTTTCACTTATATCCATAGGCTGGACAAGGAGAGTATTAATATGAGGCTACAGCAAGCCTCATTGTTACTGTGACGGAGCTACAGAGAACCAAGACTTAGTGGGTAACATCTATCAACAGAAAAGCTGTTGATCTATAACACAAAATACAAAAGAAAATCCGGTTTTAATATTCCAAAAAGCAAACCCCTTTATGGTAATTAATACTTTTTATAAGACACTGTTGATGTATATCTCTGATTCTACTTGTTTGCAACATGAATAAATGCTGTAAGAAGACGACTTTATGAGGTGATAATGTATGAGTTTTGTAGTAGCAGTGGTCTGTCTAATATCAGACTAATAAAACACACATTACTGCTGTCTCTGTTCGGTTTGGCTGGTTTTATGAGAACTTTTTTGCTGAACCAGACTAGGAGACACATTACATCCTTGTAAAAGGTTAATGATGCTTTACCAAAGGTTTATAGCTGTAAATGAATGCAATGAACATTTTTATTTTATTTATAAGCACTATTTTCTATTTGAAAATACACAAACTAAATAAATGATACGGGTTACCGGCTAAAAAGGAAAACCTAACGGCTGGTCTCTCATTGATAAACTGATTTGGAAGAACTGATTTAAACAGCAGTTCTAAGGAGTTTTAACCTTTCTGGGTCTCAAATTGCATCTGCACCATGCAGGAAGCTGTTTAGGAAACCTGAATTACAAACTGTAGGACCAAAGGTCATGCCTTCAGCTCTCTCTGGCCTGTAACTCTAAAAACATGTGTTAGAGGAGGTCATGTATCTGACAGGTGTTTCCAACATTTACTTCCAAAGCACATAGACAGAATTTCTGAAAGTATTAATTCATTTGCATTTGAACACACAAATAAACTTTGATGACATCTCTTTCTTAATACAAACGCTTTAACATGAAGCTGGCCCACCCATTACCGCTACGACGGCTTCAGCTCTATTGGGAGCACTTTCCACAGAGTTTGGGTGTGTGTTTGTGTGAAATACTGACAACTTAGCCCAAAGCAAATTTATGAGGGTAGACACTGATGATGGGCTACATGACCTGACTCACAGTGTCTCCTCTAAATCCTGCCGTATCAGTTTGAGGTCAGGGATCAATTTCTTCCACATTGCTCATTCATTTCTCCCTGGCAAAGGTCTCCATCCACTGTCCTCATGAGCTGCTATCCTGCAGTGATTGGAGGCGTCCCTATTTCAATACACTGGAATAAAATTGGTGAATTACCTCATCACCATCTCATCAAATCCTGCGGAGATCAAGGATTAAGCCATTCATTTGTTTTGTTATTTTGAAACTGAGATGCATTTAAACATTGAAGGACGGGACCTCTTAAGGAATGAAGTGGTAGATTCATGTCATAATTGAAGAGCCTATCCAATCTGTAGCTGCAGATTCAAGAGCATAAAATTAGCCAGAAAAAGCTCAGTATGCTGCAACATTAAGAGATCATTTTATAGGAGCTGAGAGCAGTTCCCAAAGTGGGGGTCTGGATCCTCGGTGGATAACGAGGCAACAACTGGGGGGTCTTGAGATGGTTTTCCCAATCCTTGCGATTTGATGCCAGAGGTACATATGGATGGCCAAAAAATATTTAATAAATATTATTATTCCATGAAATAAATACATATACAATGGTTTAAGTAGGTTTAACGTTTATCAGTTAATTAAATCAAAACGAAGCCTTATATACATGATTAAATTGTAAAATTCACAATTAGACTAATGTCCAATAAAAAATATATACATGGTTAAAAAGATGAAAATAAGTAATTACTTGCCATTCCAATCATACATTTTATTAAATGAATATAAATATAACAATAAGTTTTTATATATTTAAGGAGGTTTATCAGTCTGTTGCATTGTCATGCTTGGGATCAAATAGTTTAGACATTTGGCTAAATTAATTCATGAACTACCATTCTCAATAGCAATGTTCAAATCCAGACCTCTGCATTGGTATTAGAGTAGAAAATATGTGTTTTCACACAGAAACACATTTTTTTACCTGTTTAAGTGTTTAGCCATGTCATGCTACCTGAAGGACATGAATGCAGGGAAATTACTGCAGAAAATGTAGAGTTTTCTATATATGTCAAACAAAGAGCCTAACAGAAAAGAATGCAAGAAAAGCAAAACAAAAAACACAGTGGAGTGATGGAAGGAACGAGCAAAGCACAATAAAAAAAACCAATAAGCTTAAATGCTAGGAAACTGTGTAAAATCGCATTGGATGCACTTGAGCAAATTTGTTGGATGTGAGTAGACAGACAGACTGAGGGAGGATAAACTAGACTCCAAGAAACTACAAATCAAGGAGAAAATGACAAACACTGACCTAAGAGAAAGTAATTTCTAACCACAACAAGCAGAATGCAGCAAATACACAAAGAAAATGAGCAGAAAACCACAAAAACTGTAAACAATAATAAAGAACGTAGAAGTGATCAACACAAACACATATGGAAAGCAAAACCCCCAAAAGCTGAGGATCATAACAGACCTCTCTGTGGGTAATCCCTCTGTAAAAACTGTGAGCATCCATTCAATATTAACCATCATTACCTCAGAAAAACTTCCAGCAGGCCCAAAATGGTTTGTTACAGAAAGTCACCTGGAAATCATCCCAGGGTCACTGTTTGGAAAAATGTCCCTTCAACAAGTTGGAATAAACAAACTGCATCTGAGAAAAAGTTGTAGATACAAATCTCTTTGTTTGAAGTTGGAAAAATGTCTGAGGAGATATTTTTTCCTGCTGGAAAAGCTTTCAGAATATTTCTTTGCTTTTCTTCTGTAAAAAAGAAATCTCAGATCTTGATATAATTAAGTGCTTATGCCCTTGGATGATAACATATTTAGGGTATGCTGTTGACTGTCATTATACATAAAATTGCTCTGTAGCTTCAAGCAAAAGAGTTCAACTGAAGTAAACTTCTGTTCCTAAACCACGTTTGATCTTATGGGTTTGTTGATGAAAACGTATATTGCTGCTTACTAAAATAAAGTAAATATACAAACACTTTTCGTTGAAGAGCTAATTATTTATTTTATCTAAGATGTAAGTTGTTTCTTGCTGGGTTCCTCTTTTGTGGCTTCAGTTTAACTTGGGTTTAGATTTTCACTTAAATAAAAAAATGCAGAGGTCTTATTAAACTCTTTCTTTGATGCACCTGATTTTGAAAGGCAATCATTTACTTCATGTTAAAACAGATGCAGCCTTTGATTCAATCTAAAGACAATAAGATCAGTAAAGCTAGCTAAAAGCAGGTCAGAAAAAGTTGTTTATATAAATTGAAATAGATCATTAACTAAAATGAAATGCAAACAATGTAAATGGAAGCTGGCAGATTACAATCCATAAACTTATTCCATCAGGCCTGTGAAATAATAAGCACAATTTTGTTTAAATCATGTTAATGTACTGAGGTATTTTAATTAAGTGACTTAAGAAAAATGTCACATATTTGTTGTGTGACATAATGACTTGAGGTCAGGAGGTACGTCACAACTTAATACCCTTCTGGCCGCTAAAAGGCCCTGATCTTCAGAAGGTTTGAGGGCCTTAAAAAATGTTGCAAACGTGTCTTTATGTGCAGAGCTGATCCTGAAAGAAGCAGCAAAGTGATTAGCATTTGTAGTTCACCAAAGAGCATGTGCAAACACTTTTTTGTGTGTTGTCCTTCATCGAGGTGCAGATCAAAATCTAATGACCAAGCAGCGAAAATTCATGGGTAGAGGATATGCAAAGGTAAACAGCAACATGCAAAGCAATTTTTAAAATCTGAAGCTCAACTTCAGTTGCAGTTTTTGCATCGGTTTTGGTACTTCAGAAAGTGAGTTGCAAACAGATATGTACAAATATCTGTGTTCATCTTTGGCACAGAGAAAGCATTGGTATAAAGCCAGATAATGGACAGACTATGTTTGCATGTATATTTGGACCATCAGAAATAGCAGTAACAAAATAATAGTAACAAAGAAATGCACTTTTTTTATTTACTTGCAACAGGGAATTATTTTTCTTCCTTGATTCAACAAAGCATGAAGCATGATTTGTTTTATGTTTGCACCTGGTTTCAGACATGGAAAGACGGGAGTGGAGTGGAGAGTTTCAACATACTAATACAACTTTCTCATGTCTCATGACATTTAATATATTCAATTGTTTAATATAACTACATATTTTTATAATTTTATTTTTTACTTTTGTTTGTAGAACGCAGTGATATGCTACCTATGTAACATGCTCTTCAAAGAGGCATTATAGAATTTTCTAATGATACTGCCTCCTGTGGCCAAAACAGAGAACTGCAGCACTCTTCTGCTCGTTCTCATGGCTTGCGCTAGTACTTGTTTTTTTATTTACTTTTTTATCTTATGTGGAGTTGCCTTTGGATTCTGAGTTAAGATGGGTGCCGGTTGCTTTTGAGTAACAACAAGATCCAACTTGAATGTAAAGCTTTGATTGTTTGCTAGACTGGACCAATAACATGAACACTCTTGACGTCACATCTGAAAAACAATATGGGAACTTCCGACCCAAACTACATTCAGGGAAAATAGGCTACAGGCTTCTTCCCTCAACTACTTTCTTTGGGGTTCCTGTCAAACTGCCAGTTTAACACAATCTGCTCATTTTAATTAGGTGGAACCAAGCCAGTTTGGACGTCTTAACATTTGCACAGCAACACCTACAACATTCCCACATAGGAAATACTAGAAAAAAATTGTACGTGCTACTCAGGACCCCTCGTTTGGAAATTTCCAAGATTCGGCCCAAAGACTGCTTTATAATTGGTTACATTACTTCTACAAACCTCAGCATATCTGAGTTTCGCTGTTGTAGACAACACACAAAAAATCTATTATAGTGAAGTGAGGGACAATGATACATGATGTTGAATTAATTTTTTACAAATAAAAATCTAAGAGGAGTGATGTTTACTCTGTCCTAACTCTGATCCGCATAAAGTCCAGTGAAAAAAATGGCTTTCAAATGTCTAGTGTCTATATCACTAAACATAGCTCAAGTGGGGGAAGCTCTTAACATGATAGCTATTGGTTGTGCTCTTTATAAAATGACTATTATTAAAGAATGGTTAAAAAAGCTACTGTTGAAACCAGCCATAGAAAGTGTTTGGCATGTACAAAAAAACAGCAAAAGAGTAGAAAAAACATTCCTAAAGTTGACACATGGCAATAGCAGCATCATGCAGTGGAGATGCATTTCTTTAACAGGGATCTGGAAAACTTGTTAAATCAAAAATAAGGATGAATCAATACACATACTGGGTTACTGAAAAAGAAAATCAGCTAAAGGATACTTAAAACTTTGTCATCCATCTGGCCGGATTATGTGCAAAGCTAGTGTTCATATTACTGACTAAATAAAACGCATCAAAAGTTGTTTCTATTGTAACAAAATGTGAATCACAGTCCTTGTCATTCTTATGCATCCCCTGAAAGAACTAGAGGAGAACCCAGAGATGCTATCAGTCCTTGCAAACAAATCTCCCATGTGGGAAGTATTAGATGCTCATGTGTGGTTTCCAGTGAGTCCAATCTTGCTTTACTTGAAAAACTGCTTATAATCGTTTAAATCTACCACGCCATTATTAGGCATGCCTTCTGTCCTCCAGCACTTGTGAAACAGAAAGCAGAGTTTAAAAATGCATGGTGGTCCATTTCCTTTTGATTAAAGGTTTCCATCACATGTCCTGCTTGTGCTAGTTTGAAATATAGCCTCTTGACAGCTCTGTTGCTTTGGGTTTACCGCAGTCATTGGACAATGGCTAGCAGAGTCATGCAGCTTAAGAACCTTCAGGTTTGAAGCACAATTGCAAATAAGAAATGTTGGAAAACGAGGAAATAAAGAAAAAGATGGAGGAAATAGAGAAGAATCTCAGAAAAGCAGTGCAAGTTGATACGCTGTGTTGTTACAAGGGTATTAAAAATGTAATGTTTAGACTACATTGTTGCTGAAAGAACACGTTCCTCAGAGAGCTGAATAGGACTTACATTTGGTTTTTGCTTCATAGCAGCACAAATCTGGTTGTCATCATAAAAAGTATCCATAATTAGACTTGACTTAGAATAAATGGTGGTTATTATCCCGCCAAACTAATAGCCACTTCCTTTCCAAAACATTATGTCATCTAAATTGACATTTTGAATAAAGCTGGGATTTATCTTTTTACAGCGTTTTAATTTCCTTCTTGGAAAGCCTGATATAAACGTCGACATTTCATTAAATCTGTCTATAATCAATTATGATTACATTTATTATGAATTTAGATCTCTGTTAAAAAGGCAGCTGAGGAAGTGAAAGCATATAATAAAGTCTAAGTTTATCAAAAAAAAATTATTCATATAAGTTGTTAGAGAGTTTTTTTTCGTAATTATCAGAATATTGTAACCTTTGTAGAATTTACACTTAAAATTCAAATTTACTTAGACTTTAACTTTTGGATTAGGTGCTAAATAGCAATAAATACTGTGTTTATGGAAAATATATTACTGTTTAGATGTTAAGTTTTGAGCTCTGATTCTTATACTTTTATTAACAATTTGTTAAATGCGCTTCAGCTTGGTTTCTAGTCTGGATTTATGACATTACTGCTCTCATTACAATACGTTTTTTCCCTGCAAACATTGAATTCGATGCAGCGTTTTATTTCTTTGTGTCATTTTGCTGTTTCATACGTTTTCTCAGAGAAGTTTGTTTAAGTCATTAGCCTCCTCAGCTGTCAAGAAGATAGGAAGAAGAAACAAATTGAGTTGTGACCAAAGAAAAATGAGTTAATTTATAGCCTCATTAAAATGTAAGTCCTATAGCAGCTGCTGTTTCATTTTACGTGACAAATAAGAATCTTTTCAACACTTATATTTCCTTTATTAGTTTAAAATGCAGATTTTATTTACTATATATAGATAGATATATATCTATCTATATATCTATCTATATATATATAGATATATCTATATATATATCTATATATATATCTATATATATATATAGAGAGAGAGAGAGATATTACAGAGTTAAATGTAGTTCATTCAGATTTAAGGTAATAGATCTGCTAAAAGTTTAAGTAATAAAGTGAAAAAATGAACGACATGTTTTTCATTTTTTTCTTAAACAAGAAGGGTATGTATCTAGATTTAGTCAACTTTATGTTATTACACTTACATCCAGCAATACCAATTTCCTTCAAAGAGCAAGGGTAGAATTTATCAGAGATGTGGAAAAATCTGTGGTCAGGAAAATTTTTAACTCAGAAGTCTACAAAAAGAAGAAAAATCAAAAGGTGTTAAGAAGTCAAGCCTCAGTCTTACAATGACCATCAAGGGCAATGGGGACAAACCTTCCTACCTTATAAAATGTTGCTTCAAATTAATTTTTTATCAGAAAGATTAAAAAGGCAGCTGAAACAAACAGCCGCTTCCTTTTACAGCCGTCTCCCCGCTCCATGCCAGCTTCCATCCATGTGATCCTGCTACTGTGTGATCCGTGTGATCCTGCGGGGGGCTGGGGGCTGGTGCAAGCATGAGGAAGAAGGTACACTGGTCAAATCAAGCAGTAAAATGTACAACAAACTCCACATAACATTGTCTCTCTGTGGCTGTTGGTAGTGGCAGTATCACGCTGTCAGGGTGTTTGTATTTCTGGTGGGGAGTAGGAAGTTGATCAGAATTGATAGACAATAAGGAACTAAATTCAAGATGAAGATGTTTGATGCTTTAAAAACATTCATGACGGTTTATTTTCCAGCAGGAAAGCAGTTTAAACATACAACCAGAGCTACAATTTATTGCTTTAGATCCACGCCTATCCATCTATTAAGGGGCAAGAACATTCACGTTGACTGGTGATGCTCCTCATCCAGTGTTTTAACTATTTGGCCAAGAAAAGAAGCTAAATTAGTACTGTACTGGTGAATCCTCCCACTACTTTTTTTTCAATCGATGATGGCAGTACAAATCGCAAGTTTGTCCCCAATTGAAATTTGTGTCGTTGGAGAACAGGACAAGACCTTAGTACTATTGTAACATTTAAAAAAGTGTTTATTTTGATGGCAAAAATCAAGGGCAATGTAATAACAAGCAACAGTCACTTTCCCTTATATGTTAAAAAAAAAAAAGTTTTTATAGAGCTCGACAATATTTCAATATCAATAAATATCATGATATGTTTTAATTCAATATAGGTGATATGATTTTACTCACATTTTCAATATTTCAATATACATCAGTCTATAAACAGCATTGGTCACTGACTGATGTTCCAAATATTTATTAAATGTTATGTTGGAGGATTTTTATAAATATTGTAAAATATTCACCCTAAGTTTGTATAGCCATCCATTGTAGGTTTTCTTGGCAGGCTTTCTAAGGTTCTTATTTTTCGTACATCGATGTTGAAATTATGTCATATCGACCGAAATTAAGGAATGTATCATGATATAAATTTTGGAGATATTGTCCAGCCCTAAGTTCTTTTATAAGAAATTAATGAAAAACACTCACAGACTTTTTAACTAGTTAACTTACGTTTTTCGCTTTTTCCACTTAGTTTTTTGCCTTTTTAGCTTAGCATAACTTGTTAATTTTTTTTCAATTTAATTTACAGTAGGTAACATATCATCCAAAGGCTAATTTAATTGGTCAATACCCAAATGATGTGTCCTGCCAAATAGTAGCATCTTTGCTCAGTGGCTTTACATCTATCTATATGCCTCTATTGGGGGGGGCTAAAATCAAACTTTGAATTGTCTTAATTTTAATTTCAAAATTAAAGAATTTAACAAAAAAAGATTAAAGCATTTTTCTGAAATAACCAACTTCCGATGTGCACTTCTAGTGTGTGTTGTAAGAATGGAATTTTTATGGAAATACTCAATACTGTCAAAATGTAAAAAGAAAACTTTTAACAGTTATCAAATAGTTTAAAATAGCTAACCTCACTTAAATCGAATCCAGTTTATGTCTGAGGTCTACCTTATCGTGATGTTTGCTGACAGAGCTTCACATTTATGAATATTTGTAGCTGCTTGGTGTGGTTTTATTGGAAAGCTTACAAATGATGTCTAAAACCAAAGAATGTAGACAAACACACTAAAAATGTCAAGCCTCAATTGTCTTCATATGTCAGAGTTAAAAGTTATTACCTCGGGAGAGTTTAAAGAGATTCATTTCAGCTCATGCTGTGTTGAGGTCATGGGTTTTTACCAGGTTTTCCACACTGGTGGTGCTGAAGAGAGAGGCTGTGGTTTGGGGCGTTAAAGCCAAAACACTAAAGAATCATTAGAACAACCATGGGAACCTCTCTGAGAACGAAAGAGCTCTCAACTTTTCCATCTCCAAAAGGTTTGACTCCAGACCAATGTTTTGTTCAGAGCAGCCAGGCTAATTTCCCTGCTAGCTTCTAAAAGCATTTCTGATTCCCACAAAGCTTTTCCTACAGCAGCTCAACACTTTGAAGCAATATCAATAATTGACCTCTTTGGGTAAAAGTATATTTTTTCTCTATTTTACAATCTGATGAGTGCTTTTCAGGAATAAATGTCATCCCAGCACACTATTTGCTGTTTATGTTGCCTGTAAAGTTCTGCTTTGAAAGCATGATTAGAGGGAAAACATCAAAACATTTTAACCCAACATCAAAAGCAAAACTCAACCAACAGCCAAATTTCCCATGCGACCTGCAGACAGGCTTGGAGGCTGTTTAAAAGCCGTATCCTTCCTCAACAGTCAGGATCCTCTGTTATTGCCCTCTTTTCAACAAGGGAACCGTTGTTTTCCAGTGTTTCACTCTGCTTGCATGTGCAGAACAGCTCTATGTGCGTCTGCTGCTTTTTTTTTTTTGCAGACCATCATAAGTCTCATTCTTAAGCACAGCTGCAGCGACTGAAGTCACCTAGCTGGACTGGAGAGAGATCTTAGGAGCTCATTAACAAATAAAAGATCTAAGGAAACAGTAGTGAGTACGAATAATAGCAGATAGTGAAATGTTGTTGGGGAAATATTATAGTTTTATAAAACCTAGATAAAGATAACCATCAGGACTGCACAGTCATGTAGGTTTTAGAAATATTTTCCAATGTAGAAAAATAGTTTGGGGTTTGAATCTCGACTGGGGCCTGTCTGTGTGGCGTTTGCATGACTCCCGCTGCCTGAATTAAGACCTCTCCAGTGCTTCTAATACTCAAGTAAGTTAATTAGCCACATGGCTTAATGTTCTGCCCTGTCCCGCAGAAGACTGTAATCCATAAAAAAACAAAAATCTAGTCTGCAGCTACTTAAATAATACATAGCAGTGAAGATAGAATTGCTTTTTTCATTTTCCTTTACAGATATAAGCAACAAATTATAGATATAACAATTATGTGTCATTATTTATAATACTCACTTGTTAAATTTTGATTTTTTTAATTTTTTTGTTTGAAATAAAGTTATTAATTTGTTCAATCGTTCATGAACTCGTTGGCTCATTTATTAAAGATTACTCATAGCGATAGTGTTAATGATTAATTACCAGTATTTAGAGTTTCACAGTGTATTGAAACACTATAATGATCACAATACTGTTTCGTTAATCACATAAACTTTTTTTTTCGTGTTGCTTTCTTGCAGAGATTGGACCTGTAACAATCACAACAGACCCAAAGAAGTTCCAGCATGAGCTGAGAGAGTTGTACGTTCAGGTGGGTTCATGCATCCCATCCATCAAGAGCAGAAGCAGCAGCTGTAGTCTGGATGCTCAGGTCACATGGACATAAAAAAAATCTCTACAGAAGGTTATAGTCCTCATACCAGACGTCTGTGTTAGACGATCTATGAGCTGTTGCTCAGTTGTTTTCATTGGATGCCAAAAGAAAGGCTTGAAAGAAAATATAAGGCTGATAAATCAGTAATTACAGACCAGATAAGATGTTCACCTTAAATGCCACTGAAGAGGAACATTTAGTCTGTTCCAGCAGCAGGACAAATAAAAGCAACATTCAACAGCCATTAATAAGTACTAATTGATTACCTTGACTGGTATTCTGAACAAAGTAGCTAAAGGAAAAAGCTTTGGATTTGAAACATAAGTTAGGATATCACAGCTTGATGAAAACTCACTACCCTTTGATGAAACACATTGGCAACCAACTTGCATATTTATCAAGTCCTTTATCTTTCGGGCAGCAATTCCTCTTCTCACATGTTAACCAGAACACTTCTGATTAGTGTTTAGCTTAAGAAAGTAAAAAGAGGGATGTTTGTTAGTTTTTTCAGAACCTTTTGAAAAAACCCCGATGACAATGCAGGATTGTTATAATGCTTAACCGTGGGTGCATGAATAGATTAAAAATCATCCAATGGTGGAAAACAGGTGTAGCTTACCTCTCACCCATTCATGGTCAGTCTATTCCAGATGTTCCTTTCTGGAAGAAATCAATTCCAACAAGCTCCAGGACTCATTAGACAGTTAGACATGAATGAAGCAAAGAGTTTGTTCCCTGACTGAGTAGTTGGGCCACTTTAAATTCTGAAGTTTTGAGCGTTCTGTTTATTCTTAAAAAACATGTTTTTTTTAGATTTGATGTGTGTATTTCTGAAGCTCTAGGTCAGTTTTTTGTCCATTTCAGAAGTTTTTACCAGCATTTTGTACATTCTTAGTAATATTTGGCAAATTCTACCTTTTTGTTCTATAGCAATAATTTCATTTGCATATTATTACTATACTTTTAGATCAATAATCCACTGATTCATAAAAAGTTTTGTCTTTCTCTGTCTAACTGTTAAACCAAAGGCTCTGCAAATAATTCTAATTCATTTTAATAAATTTAATCTGAAGGAAAGGAAGAGAGATAAAAAAAAGTGTTAAGATGTTTGGAAGAGAGACAAGAGAAAGTTCAAAATAGGTGAGAACTCAAGAAGAAGAATTTAATCACTGCAGACATCTCTGATTAAAAGAGCTTCATAATTTGGCTGAAGATAAAATTGGTGTTTTTACCTCTTTTTAATCCAAATTTCAACACTAGCAAATGGTCCAATGAGTAAATGAAAAGCAGGTAGACTCAGTCCTAATAAAGCTCTGACTTTTAAAGGCAGCCAGATGCATTAGCTATTTAAGTATGCCAGGCTGAAATGGAAGACCACAGATATAAAAAAACTCTTAAGATGTTAAGGGGTAAACATAATTGAAAACCAAGCATCCTATTCCTTCACTTCAAAATTATGTAATACTCATGTCAGTCTATCACATGAATTCCCAATAAAATACAGTGAAGTTTGTAGTTAAACAAGAAATGATAAACGGCTTTGAGGAGCATGAACATTCTTACAAGGCTTATACGTGTATATCGCTGACAAATCAAACTTTTTTACTTTATAGGGAGGCGGCGACTGTCCAGAGATGAGCATTGGAGCCATCAAGATAGCTTTGGAGATCTCTTTACCAGGATCATTTATTTACGTTTTCACTGACGCCCGTTCTAAAGATTACAAACTGACCCAAGATGTCCTGCAGCTTATTCAACAGAAACAGTCACAGGTTTGGGAATAACTTTGTGAAGAAGATATTTCTTCAAGTTCAAAATCAAAGAAACAGTATTTATTTGTATCTCTGACATCTTTCAGGTGGTTTTTGTGCTGACTGGTGACTGTGATGATAGAAATCATATTGGTTACAAGGTGTATGAGGAGATCGCCTCTACAAGTTCTGGCCAAGTTTTCCATCTGGACAAGAAACAGGTCAATGAGGTAAGAACATCATCGCTGTATTATAATCTGTGTTACGCATTAGTAAAACATTTGATTTTAAACCTGATTTAAATCATAAACATTTTTTTTTATCCCTTAAGGTAAATGACAAAGGAAAGTTTTACAGCCCATCTTCTAGCATAGAAATTCAGATCTTATGTGCATGAAACGTTTTAGTGATTAATGCCTAGATCTGCAACCTCTTCCAAATGTAAATCACAGTCTTGGATTGTGAAAAGAGCCAGTGCATGAAACTCAAATGTTCTGCTGTTTTATTACTTTAGTGGAGGAATGTATGCAAAGGAAGTAAGGCCTTTAGATTTTCTACATTTTTCCTCTCAGAGAAACTCTAAAACCTTTGCTAAAAAGGTACAAAAAAAAAAGTATTTTTGCGAAAATAATTATTTATAGAAGTGCATTGCGCCTGCTGCTATATAACGTGGATGCTGCATCGGTCTGATGTGTTGAAGAGAGAGGCAAAGCTCTAGATTTACTGGTTGGTCTCCTACCCTCACCTATGGTCATGAAATCTGGATCATGACCAAAAGAAGGACATCCCAGATAGAGAAATGAGCTTCTCTCTGGAGGGTGGCTAGAATTCGATCATCTGGGAGAGCGTCCCTCAGGAGGCTTTCTAGGCATGTCCCACCGGGGACGACCCAGGAAACAATGGAGGGACTATGTCTTTCGGCTGGCTTGAATTCCACTGAATACTTGGGTTGTTTTGAAACTTTTTGCCATGAGGGGCCAAAAGGTATAATTTAAGGTACTCAAGACTTGGATATAATTTAAAAAGGACCTGGATATAATTCAGTCAATTGTAATCATTTGTAGCCCCAAGTCTGCTTTTCTTTGGTCACTGGATGTTCATGAGCCATTTACAATTTAATATTTTTTAAATGCAGTAGTGAAAAAGATCATAAACATAATCCTTTTAATTACTACTGAATTAAACAGCAGGTCCATAGCATCATGGATCATCCAATTTACTTAACACTTTGCTTTCTTTCACGTATTTATTTTTGTTCTTATTAAATGTATTTAGCAATGAGATTTTTCCGTTGTCACCTCACTCATAGTTTTGTTTGTTTTTGAAGACAAACCTGGGCAGTCAGCTTGTATTAAAGATTGGAGAATAATGAGTAAATAATTTATTTTCTGTGCACTCTAATACACATCTTTCCATTCGAGTTAGTTAGTGGGAGGGCACATGCCTTTGGGTGTTGTGTCGGTATGTGGAAGAAATGTCAGACACAGCAAGCAGGTAATACTAAAAACCTCATGTTACCTAAAAGCTGCCGAAGGCTAATTCTGTCATTGCTGGGATGTCCTTTCAATAAGTTACTCTCTGAAAATGATCCTTTTTAAACCCAGGCCATGTTTTCCAGTCAGTACTTTAATTACTTTTACAGCGTCTATTTGAAATATCAATCTTTTGTCAGCTTTTTAAATTTTTTCTCTCCGTGTCACAGGTTCTTAAATGGGTAGAGGAGGCTGTGCAATCCTCAAAGGTCAACCTTCTGTCCACTGATCATTTTAGCCAAGTCAGCAACACTTGGCAGATGCCCTTTGACCCCAGCCTAAAAGAAGTTACGGTGGCCCTCAGTGGCCCAGCACCTAATATTGAAATAAAATCTCCACAGGGTAAGATTTTCACATTCTGTAATTATTTGGAGCTTAGATCTGTAGTATTTGTTTTTCCAACCTTAGCCAAGGAGTAAAATAGGTCAGAAATCCACTTAAAGGCAGCGAAGGGGAGCAGATTCTTGCAAAGTTTGTTCTTGTTTGCTAATGCCATGGTAAAAATTCGAACTGTAGATTTTTGTGCCTATTGTTAGCAGGAAATTACAAAAGGGAAATTCGTAGTTTATTGTCTCGAGGTTTCCTTTAATACAGAATAGAGTTTACCTTTGATAATTGTTTAAACTGGAAAAAGCAGGAGTGACCTGCATTTATCAGCCTTTCAAGGAAAAGGCCTATTCTCACAGCTGGACCCACCTCTCCATACAAGGTCAGAGAAAAAAGTTTGATACAAAAGGCCTTACCTGAGCTGGTATGTTAAAAAAAATGCGACATCACTAGTTATTAAATTTCAGGTAATTTGGTGACAAATTTGGGGCATAAGTAGAACAATTGGAAAGGTGAACTTATGTGGCCCCTAAAACAATCATCATCTCCACAATAACCAGCAAAGTGTGATAGAATGATAATAACAATCCTTAGCTGAGATTCATGATGAGCTTAAGACCCCAGCTGGAATACTTACAGGATTTCATGCTTACATAGGAATTCAGTTTAGTGTAGCACCAGTCTAACATACAGTAACAACCTATTTGATCAGGTCACTATCACACCCACTATAAACCCACTAAAACTCTGCTGTGCTGTTTACAGTCTTCTATCTCTGTCTTCTACTGTTACTACAGCTAATAAGATAAAGTAGAATGCTGTTTCTTTATAATGAAAATGTCATGTTGTTCTACTTTTTGGTTTCATGTACAGCAATGCAACCTGTAGTCCAAGAACAACAACAAACAGATAAAATGGCTTCAAAACATAAAAAATGTATTAAATTGTACAAAAACATACATAATAAATCAAATAAACAATAGAATATCAAGCTTATCTTTGATGTTCCTAATACGTTTATCAATCTGACCTCAAAATCATAACTTCTTTTTCATGTATAAATAATGATTTCACATATTCAAAAATATATATATATTATCATAAAAATATTTGTTTTTTGTCATTATATGTATATAGAATTCATCATTGGTGCAAAAACAATAAAAAATTGACCTGTCCTGAAGCCCTAAACAGTCACATTTTCTAGCTGAGGTTAACCTCATTATCTGGAATCCATTGATTTTAAGATTTGTCTTCAAAAGCTCCATTATGAAACTAGCTTTTCAGCAAAACCCTTTGAAAGCTCATTTGCCTTTAAAAGCTACCAGCTGGTTTTCTTTGGCTTCTTTCGATTCAAGTTTGCATTATGATCTTCAAACCAGAGGCACTTTTGGTGGATTTCACTCAGCAGTTTGATGGAAAAGATGACATTAGATTTCTATAATCAGTAATGTGCATTAATGTCTAAAACAGCTGAAGTACTTAACAAAACAGTTTGAGTAAGTACCCAACATCTGGGATACATATTGTCATGATGGGTTTAAGTGAGCTAACCCACATGCAGAACACCAACACGGAGACTGGAAAAAGTTAAGAAGTTTATTTATGATAAACACAGACTTGGGACAGAACAGGTCTTGGGTTCTGGTTCTGGTTCTGGTTCTGGTTCCGGTTCGGGTCCAAGGGGTTTCAGAGTAACTGTAACAGATGGTTCGGT
>JAUZNJ010065364.1:0-26798 GCA_034780135.1 Jordanella pulchra
CATGAAGAGATGATTTAGGCAAAAAAATCATTTTTGAAAAAAAAATGACTTAGGCAATTATTTTAAGAAGGTGACGATATTAGAAATCTTGATCTTTAGAATAGTGGGAACAAAATAGGATACATAAAAGCTTTGCCGCAGCGAGACAAAGTGCAGCTCAGAAGCTTTGCTGCTCCAAGCACTTTGAGACAGGTCCACTCGAGAACTGGTTGACTTGGAACGTTACACTCACCGGTCTTCCTGCACATTGCTCTAAGAACCAATAAAAAAAACATCATTACCGTTGGAACAGAGTATATGCAACCTGAAACCATTGTAGACATAAGGGCCCTTTGTCTACAATAACATTGTTTGTTAACTGAATTGTGTTTTGAAATTAAAATGCATTCACCTATTTGTCCCTCAGTTTGGAAATTGATGTGTTGAAGTGAAGTGAAATGCAAATGGAAGGACAAGGGTTAAAAAAAAAAAAAAAAAAAAAAAAAAAAAAATGAAAACAAAACAAACAAAAAAAGAATATAAAGGCTACAAGTCAGAAACAAATAAAAGTAAAGTAAAAATAAAAGACTTTTTTAAAACAGCAAACAAAATTAAAGTGTTTTAGTGTATAGGGTGATTTAAAAAAATGTGCAAAACATGTGTATAGTCAGAAAAAATAAAGAAAAACTGACTCCAAGAATGAGAAATACAGCAGAAACAACAGAGATAAAAGCAATAGCAATGGCAATTATAACGTTTGGCAACTGTGGAGAGGAATGATCTGCAATGACACCGTATTTGTGAAAACAATAGCAATAATATGAATAACATACATTTGGATCCGACTGGGGAATAGTTCTACCAGCTCCTGAAGAGCAGTATCCAGCTTCATATCCTTCAGTCTGTTTATACATTGTTCAACCTGAAATATATTTGAAAAGAAAATGATCAGACTTTTAAAAAGACTAATGTGAAATACGCAGCTTTAAAATCTGACCCGTTGAGGGATGATGTAAGGTCTTACCATCTGTAACCCCCTGAAGGTCTTGTTGCCCCTGTAACTATTGTTCAGGAGGAACATCAGCTCATAGAGCAGACGGATCTCCGTCTGAAGGATGTTATTGCGAAGAAGCTTCAATACCTCGTCATTTTCCAGCGACAGGGCTTTAAAAAGTTTCACTGCAGAATATGAAATAGAAATGATCAGTGACTCTACTAGCCCACGTGGTTTGCATGATGGGAATTTTGGCGTGTTCATGTCACAAATACCACGCTGCAAAGAGTACAGTCTATAGTTTTTACAAAACCATACCTGTTATTTGAGTTATTTCCATTTGGACGACTGAAGTCGCACAGGGATAGGGGATGTTTATCCTGTTCCAAACCTCTCCTGCAGCCATGCTTGTCTGCTTGAAAAGTACGGAAGTGGAAGAGCCAATGGCGTTTGAGCCTACGTATACGTCAGAGTTGGCCTTAAAAGAACAGCGACAACTTTAGTCCTCAACGTATGTACTATAGTGGTAGTTATAAATAACATTGTCATGCACTCTCTCTCTCTCTTTTCTTGTTTTAAAATCAGTTATATGAACAAAATTATGGGAACTTTCCTATCTGTTACGTACGACTTCTTTTGTACGGTGGCCGACAGGTGCCGTACTTTTGGCTGCATTGAAAGGGAACATGGTAGAAAAGTTATCTTTATAAAAATGCA
Source organism: Jordanella pulchra (assembly GCA_034780135.1). Classification (NCBI taxonomy): domain Eukaryota; kingdom Metazoa; phylum Chordata; class Actinopteri; order Cyprinodontiformes; family Cyprinodontidae; genus Jordanella; species Jordanella pulchra. Next base: position 1,691 of record JAUZNJ010065364.1, read on the forward strand.
GTTGGTATGCAAGTTACATCCTAAACACGCATAAAAGCATAATAATTGATCTTCTGGATCAGTTTAAAGCATTTCCTCCTGTTCAAATATGGAAAGACTCTTTTAAATAAGTCTCAATGAGTCACTGATAAAATTATTTTGAGTAAAATATACAGATTTCCCTCCATCCTTTTAACACGTTATGGAAGAAGATTTAAAAAAGTATGTTATATTATAGATATTTCATTCCCACCTTTCCCAACTTTGGAACCTAAATGATATTTCTATTTTATTTCAGTCATACTGGCCTAATCAGACTCAGTCTCCCTGCATCCAGTCAGCTCTGTATCCTTATCCCTGTTTTATTTATAGGGATAGTGGTAAGGATTAAGTAATTTTGTAAACGGAGAAAAAGGGTCAGAAACTATAAGAAAAACAAGCCGGCAGAGTTAAATGCAATAAAATGTGACCAGAAAAAAAAAAAAAAGCTAGGCTGAACTTTAACTACATCCAGCTTAAAATTTAGATTTATGGGAAGTCATTAACATTTATTAACTTTATTGATTATCAATTTTATGAATTGACATATTAAGTCACACATTTATTTTGAAAATAATTTATTTACATACAATTCAAAGCAAAGCAATAAACATCAAACAGTAATTACCCTATGTGTTTTTTTCTTTAATCCACAGGAGTACTTTTAAATTCACTTCATCCATTACAGACTCCTCAGACCTTCCTTTCACTGTCAGTCCATGGCTGCCTCCTCGTAACCAAAAAACCTCAGCCTCCGCTTTCATATCTTTGACAACCTCATTCAAAAGGTCCTGAGCAAAAAAGAAAGGGGAAAAAAAAAATCCACCGCTGTGGTCATTAAATCCCCAATACACAACTGGGAAAGAACTAAAAAAAAATAAAAATAGCAGCACAGTTAAAAGACAGCTTGTCAAGAATTACCGATGTAAAAATATAAACTGAATACATTATGGCAGAAAATGAACCCTAAGATCGAGGGTACAAAAAAAAAACATAAAATAGTCAGATGTAAAACCAGTCCAGTATAAAATACAATGCCAACAGTATGAGTTAGACGATTGAGGAGAAATACTTAGACCTACAGTAATGAAAACAAAATCCTTTATATGTGCTCAGAGGAATAATACAAGTCCACCCTTGTAGCTTTGATTTAAGAGATAGAAGTCAAATTACGCATCTGAAACACAATTAATTATCAGCAAACTGAGCAACAAATGTGTGATCGTGTTTATATTTTTTGCTCAGATGAGACCAAAGTAAAAATGTCGGATTAAAACAACAATACAATAAACAAGGAAGACTATAAGTACTAAAACCTCCTTCAAAAGTCGTCTGAAAATTTAAAACATTTGAAAACAGCAGAAATTGGGAACCAGCTGCAACAAGATCCAAAACATTGCAGCAAATCAGTTATTTCTTATAGTTTTATTGTTTGCTATTTTTTGACAGGTACTTTAATAACCTGGCATCTGGTTATTTCATTGTTGATGTGTTAACCTCCGCATGGCAAATATATTAATAAACAAATCAACAACCTTATGCTGAAAAAAAAGGACTCAAACCATGTGTTGTGGAATAGTAAAAGTCAAGATCTTAACCAGATTAAAATGTGGCAGAACTTTATAGAGGGTTACAAAAAACTAAATACTGAAACATTTCCTCCCATGTCAGGATATTTTTTACACTCACCCTGTTACACATGTTGTCCTCAGTGCCAGACACAAACAGCACATGAACACTTTCAGGCAGCATTTTTAAATCTTCACTCCGCTGGTGATAGGTCTGTGTCTTTCCCGGTGGGTGTAGAGGGAAAGAGAGGCAGATGACGCCCTGCACTGCCTCCTCAGATTCATCACTTAGCTGCCGGGCGAGGACTGCAGCGGCACGGCTTCCCATTGACCTCCCTGATTTCATGACCAAAAGTTTCCATTTTAGTGCAGTCATATTCTCAAAACAAGAAATACTTTTTGGGAAAGGAAATAAACATTGGAAAAGTGGTATTTTCCATTTACCTCCAAGAAATATGTTTTTTAATTTAAACCTCCTCAAAGTTTTCAAGTAATCCTAGAAAGAAAATTAAAAGTGTTTAACAAAAATATTAAGAGTGTACAACCCTTAAAAAAGTTATTTTAAGACAATGAGATCACAAAGTATTATTCAGCTTACCCCAGGATTTAAACCTAAGCTGCAAAACAAGAGTGGTACAAACTGCACCACTATCTGTCAGCCTGTCATTTATTTTAAACTGGGTGATGTGGAAACTATGAAGGAAACATTGATGGGACCTTAAATTAATCGAAAAATTTGTTCTACGTGACGTCAAACGATCTAGACTTGGTTCATTCCAGTCAGTACTTCCTGAAACTGCTTTCATGTGTTTTATTGTTGAAAGTTTTCCTGAACTCCACGCAGCGATTTTACAAACAGCATCTGAACAGCCTTGAAGAAACAAACCTATCAAATACTTATGAATAGATAAAAGTAAATGGTAACTAATTTTACAAATAGGGTTGCCAATCGTCCTTAAGAGGGAAGTGTCCCTCTTCAGGTCATCTGTCTGATTTAAATTAGGTTTGATTTAGATGTTTACAAAATCAATTCACACACACAAACAATACAAGGCAAAAATAAATTCATAATGTCGGTAGGGTGGATGAGGCAAACAAATGTCTGCTGAGAAGTGACCCTTAGTTAATTTTCTCACAGTTGGCAACCCTGTATACAAATGATAAATCATACACCTCGGATGAGCTTCCATTTGCCTTATATCACATCATTAAAGGCGTTGTAGCCTGTGGAATCTCATTTTTTGGAGCGTTTCTCAAATCTTGAATAATCTAGATCAGGGTTGCCAAAGTTTATTCCTGGAGAGCAACAACCCTGGATGCTTCCTTTGTCTAACATATGAATCAAATGAGTGCCCCATTACAACAAAATCTGTGACCCCCTCATATATTGTGACACAAGCTCCAGTGCTATGGTGGCATCTCCTGATTAGTCTGCTATCTACTAACTTCCTAGAATTGATACCTAAACAAATCTATGGCAAAATGCATGTAGTGCCCCCTTGGGTCACAATATATGACAGATCAGACTGGATTTGGACATCCCTGATCTACACAAATGGAAGATAAACGGAAATACTAAATGAATGGAAAATTGCTTTTTGACAAAAACAAAACAAAAAAAAACTACTAAATAAATAAAATCAATACATCAAAGGTGAGATTTATTGCATCATAAAAACAAATCCAAATACGTACCCACACAGCATTGTAAGCTTTAACTCTGTAACCCAAGTTTAAGCCTTTGCATGTGAAACGGAGGCAGACTAAGCCATCAGATGTTAGAGCATGTGCAAGAGACACTAAATGTCTGAAGTTCATGTCTCCTCCTGCACCGTGTGTCAGGATCACGGCTGTATGAACATCTTTAAGTGAGGTTGGGGTAGACAAGATTGCATCCAGATTCTTTGTCCCGAACGGCACTTTCACCAACTCCTGAAAGTTTAAAATGAAAACAACCTGTAAATCACGTCACGCCTCATACCAGAAATGTTTGTAATCGCGGCCGAACTGTGGATCCTCATCTACAGTTTCATGCATATGTGACCACAATTTTACAGCCTAAAGCTATGTAAGCCTACGTTTAGGTCGTATTCTTGAAAGTGTAACAAAAGTATTGTTTACCTCATTAAACATTATTGGCGTTCCTCTTCCTTTGCAAACACCTTTTGAAAAGAAAAAGCTTTAAAATGACTGCCAATGAGCGCCATCTAGTGTTGGGGAGTTGTCGTTGTAACATTTATTTAAGCTTATGGTTAGTTATTTTTTTTTATTAAGTCTGAACTTTGACTGGGCCATTCTAACAGCATGATGCGGTCACCATATTTCGATGGACTGGTTTAGATCCACCTGGTGCTAAATCTAAATTGTGACGCACCCCCTCCCCATCATCAACAAAACTGTACAGTGAGCCATGGTTCTGGTTGGGAACCACCAAGTAACCCGAGGTGATCCTCACACATAGACCACGTGCAGAAGAAGGCCCAGCTGAGACTATATTACCTGCTGCATAAAAAAAAAATACTAACCTTCCTCAGGATTTGCTAGTCATCTTCAGTATTGAGCAAATCCATCTCTGTGTTGTGTGGCTCATCAACAAAACAGCACAAGGCCGTACCTTAACAAATAATTAGGTTTCTAGAGGATCATCGGGACTTACTTTCCTTTCATCTATGACTTTTACAAGTCTAGGGTGCAAAAAGAAGTATAACATCTCTGCCATCCCCTCCAGTTCGAGCACCTTGGAGAATCAATGGGAAAAAATGAGACAACAAAAATTGTCTCTCAACATACACCTCAAACACAGGGTAGTCAGACGCTGCTGGAATAATTAAGGCTTTTAATCATCTAAAAACTGTTTCTTACGGTAAAGCAAACTCGCACATACTTCTATTAAGAGTCATCTGTGTTGACTTAATGACTTGAGTCAGACTCACTAATGAACTCACTTAGACTTGATCATCTTAGCATGCAAGATAATTAGTTAAAATGAAATACTCATCAACGTTGGTTGCTTCATTACATCAGTGTTTGAGGAATAGCTCATCAGGATCTCAAATTTAAACCAGAAGACCTTTTAGTCTTGACTTGCGACTTACTTGTTACTGGAAGCAATGTTTAGTTCAAACTTTTGCTATTAACACATTTTTGCAGTTCTACCCCCTTCAAGCATTCTTTTTAAATAAGCAGGTTATTATTCGTACTGTTGATTATGTTGTAATAAATGGAAAATAAAAGTTAAATACCTTGTCTGTAAATAGAACTTGGCCATAAGATGTGATTCTGATTTTGGAAAACAATATGTTCTTTTTCCATTGCAAAACTATGTGGTTATTTGTCTCACAAAATAATATGCATGTATTTTTTTATATTTTACATCCAGATTCTTGTCATGGGCTGCACAGTGGGTAGCAATGTAGCCAGGTTTGATTCTCGGTCTGCATGGAGTTTGTATGCTCTCCCTGTGCATTCCTGGGTTCTCTCTAACATGAATGTTAGGTTCTGTTCTCTAAATTGTCATTTGGTGTGAGTGTCTGTGTGTGTGCATGGTTGTGTCTCTGTGTTGCCTTTTGACAGATTGGTCACCTGTCCAAGGTGTACCCTATGTATCTCCCCTATAGCCTGCCAGAGACAGACACAGGCCTCATAGAAGCCCTGACGGAACAAGCGAGAAACGATGGATGGAATTTCCTCATGTGTAAATGCAGAACTGCAAAGACAAAGTAAAACCCCCACACAACATAAAAAAAGTTCTTTAATGTTTTAAAATATGACATTCATTTAATAAATCATGATTTGAAAAAGACGTTTGCTTCAGATAATAGGGTTTCCTCTTTTTATACTGCAAGATCAAAGTTCATCTTTTTCCTGCAAAAAAGGAGAGACAAATGACATACATAAACAAAAGTTTAGTCAAGTTATGAAAAAAAAAAATCATACTAAAAACTACATAAGATATGTATAAAATCCTTCAAAAGTGTTTTTATTTCATTTTCTATGAAGGTGCAATGGCAAATCCTATACAGCAGAGGGAGCCAAACACCAAGTTTGTTTTCACATGAACTAAAGCTATAGTAGTCTTATTATTTCACATTATGATGAAGAGCTAAGTTTTTACTGAAGATTTCTCTTCTGGAACTTGTAAATAAACCAAATCAATCACATACGAAACTGATTAAGTTTTTGTAGACAGATTTTGATTTTTTTTTTTGTAACAGATTTAGATAAATTAATGGTGACTTTATTCATTTATTGTTTTTTTTCTTTTGCTTGTCCTTAATATCCACCATATGAAAAAAAACCTGCTGCCATCCTTTACCGTTTTCCGGTGACAGGAGCATGGGAACAAGTCATCTGTGGGTTGCTCTACAAGCTCCATGCCCTTCCGAACCTTAGGCTCTGTGATCTGTAGTCTGGCGTACTCCTGCAAGAAACACAACAAAAAGTACCGTATGAATATAGTTTACCCAACACAAAAACTACTATGATGCTTTCAGGATGGTGTTACTACAGGAACCCAGGGCAAAGCACATGTAGTATACCTTGAAAAGTTTGTAGTAATAACAGAACACACTGTCTCCCATTAGATGATTCCGTGCAAACTGTTGTCCTGCAAGTGCAATTTTCCTTGCCTGCAAGAAGATGAACATTACATTTAAAAAAGAAGAAATTTCATTTCAAGAACCCAATGTAGATGCTGAAATTAATGACGTGGATTCATCAGGATCAAAACAGACAGGAACGTAAATCATCCACATCCCTTTGAACATTTAAACTATATATTGTGCTTGATTGGAATTTTCATACTAGTAAACATAAAATCCTAAACAAAACTAAAAAAAAAAACCAACTACGTTGCAGTTTAACTGTGACTAAAGTTTAAGAGGCACTGGATTTGTTGGGCTTCTGCTGATCGATTTATATAGTCAACTCATAGTGGCATTAGAAAATCTCTGCAACGCATAGATTTATATTCATGAATAATACATTTTAAAATGGGCTGCCTAGAGCATTACTCAGCAAACTGAAGAAATCTGGTGCAAAATTAATGTGGACATTAACAGATCCAATAAATGGCTTTATCCTTCCTTTATTCTGTTCCTTCAGTTGATGTTTCAACAGGTAGTTTTATGATGATGGTTCTGTTCCAAAAACATAAAGTGTGCAATCATGGTAGTGGTGGGAAATGTTTGACGTTTAAAACAGTCCGTAAGACTATTCATAATGACACCATTAAATCTTTGTGACCATAATCATTCAACATATGACCACCTCTTCATCGTGGTCTCTGGCCCACCGGATCTTTTCCAGCAGGTCACCCAGGTTTGCTTTTATTGGGATGTAATGCTCCCACGGTCGCAGCTCGTTGTAGAAGTGCTCATAGTAGCCAGAATCCTGCTTTAAGACAACACTGTCTCCTGCCAGTAGGTACGGCAAACGGTATGCTGCTACGGTCCCGTCAATGTTTATCTGATACTTGTACTGCAGTTGAACAAAAAACAGGAGAGAAATGGAGAAAACAAATGATCAGTGTCTAATGCTTTGAGTTCTTTAAGAAAAACCTTTCCCCCCCACAGTGTTTATTTAAAATGATCAATATTTATCCTTCCATTTCACCTTTTTTTAAATCAATGAATAACTTACACACTACATTTATGGAAGACATTTTTTACACAAGGCTGGAATTAGTTATGAAGAAGGAAGAAAGGAAGAACTGCAACATGACAAAAGGGCAAAAGGAAGACACTGAAAAAAAAAGATAAAAAATGAAAAGAATTAGTTAAGAAAAGAGACTCCAGAATGAACATGATAAGAAAAGGAGGATCACAGCTACAGATGCAAAGCAATAAATGAGGATAAAACAAAGAACGAACATTAGGATGCTAGGAATATAAATAGTTTTAATGTTCTTCACTTTTTATTTTCCATGCATAAATACATAAATTGTACTGCATAGATCAAATGTCTTATCCAAAGCAATAGATTTTATTACATATAATCAATCAGTTGAAGACATTTTACAGACTAACCATGTGTCACCATGCAGCTTTATGACTCTTACCTTAAAGAAATCAAAAAAGGAGACGTGTTTAACCAGCGGGCCATACAGACTCTCGTCATGTTTGAAGAAAAAGAAGTTGGTAAAAGCAGCATCTATAAAGTCAGGGTGAGCTCTAGAGAGCTTGACCAGCTGCAGGCGCTCCTGGCGGCTATCCCGGCCCCTCCAGAAGGCTGTGGCGTTCTTCTCTGGCCACGGCGGCCCAGTGTTGGCCTGAACGGACATCATGTCCAGGCTGACTCTGACCATGAGATAAAAAGGAAACGTCACGTTAAATGTCCAGGTGTTCCAGAAAACAGTTCAAATATTGCTTATTTTACTGTGTTTGCAGTGAGTGATTAATCCCTATTAAATCAGTTAGTGTTAAAGCCACAAAATTTGGTTGGAGTCGGTTATTCCTAAGAATAGTTTGAACCCAAGCGGTCCAGTAGCATCGGTTTGCTCCATTTTTCCTGGTTTTTCCCTTCCTCTTACTAACCTGTATTGAATATTTTTGCATAGCCCTTATAAATGTTCCAGAGTGTGTTTATGTTATCGCAGCTACTAATGCTAAAGCAGTAAAGCCAAAGGACTGCTTTCAACACAAAGCAGGTTATTTGTTGAATTTTACATCTAATTATAATTCATTCCTAATTCTTCAAAGAGACCATGGTTTCTTATTAGCAAAGAACAGACATAATTAATGGTGTTTTAGTTTTACTCGTATTTTTGTCTATTTCTTACTTTTTTGCATTTTACTGTCCTGATAACTTTGGCCTTGAAGGTACAAAGACCAAAGAAATATTCTTAAATATAAACAGGATATAAAAAAATGCAGTTTCTCTTTCCTGGAAAAGCTGCATTTAACTCCCATCCCAAATAAAACCAATTCCTCTTTTTGGCTAAACTTTAGTTTTTCCTTCTTCAACTTTAAAATAGAATGATGGTTCTTTTGGAAAATAAAACCAGTGGTGTATAGTAGAATATCAGTAATCATCAAAAAGGTCACATAACAGTTGTGGATCTAAACAAGCTTTTAAAAAAACTCCTTTGACTGTAAAGGGTACAAATCCCTTGTCTATCATGCAATACACTGTAAAGTGACGTTGAAAGGCATGCAAGACAGAGTGTCTGTTGTATTGGACCATTTTTCAGTTTTTCTATTATTCAGACATTTGCTAGAGAAGAAAAATAGATACAAGACATGACTTTTCCTAATTGTTCTTTATTAGAAAAATTCCCTTGGGCTAAACTAGGGGGCTTTGTGTGCAGCTTTATTTCCAAACCCTCCAAAAGGGCGCTCCAAGTTCAACAGCATAAATTGCTGGTTGGGTAAAATAATCAGCATGCACACTTTTACTGAATATGAGAATTAGTCCTGCTCTCTCCAGTGCTAAGTAGCATTAAAAGCCTTACCTTCCCATGGTTTCAAGGACCGACTCAGTCAGGTCATAAGTGGGCATCACTATGTCTCTTGTGTTGTTTGAGCCACACCAGGAAAAGATGGGATGAAGCTTATCAGTGGGTTTCCTCTTCTCCAGGGGCCAGTCACCAAGATTTACAAAAAACTCCACATCAGGGAGACGCACCTGCAAACAAACACCAGTAGAATATCAATCCTTCCCCTTCTGTCTGATTATGTTAAAAAAGTCGACGGCTGTGCACAAAAATCATCTTACTGACATCAGATCATGCAAAGGAGTTTTATGAATTCTCTTATAAATATGCATATTTTGAAAAACTTGCAGAAAAGACGTTTTAAATGAATCAAGATTCTAACATCTAATTGTTCTTTTTAGGATATTAACTGTAAGAGCTCACCTTTCTAGTGAGAGAGAGTAGGATGGCATCCATAAAGATTCTAAAACCGACATGTTCTCCGAATGTTTTAACATAGACCTGAGGAGAAAAGAAAGATGCTTGACCAAAATATGTATTTAGTATCTTTGACTGACTGTCAGAACAGAGCAGAGCAGAGATAACATGCTTCAAGTTGATTACGTTTTCTTCTGTATAAAACAAATTACATTCTGAAAGTAGCCATGTTGGGAAAAAAAATTACTCTTATCTAATTAACATCAATCTAAAAGGGCTTTTGTTTAACATTTTATCATATCAAAACTCCAGTCTTAATGCATCTTCCTTTGGGGTTATGTGAAAGAGAAACACAAAGCAATAAATAATCACTGGGAAGTGGAAGCAAAAGAGCTCATGGTTTGCAAACTTTCAGTAAAAAAAAAATAATAAAAAAAAAACAATCCAGAAGGTAATAAATTCTTAGTAGTGTTCAATTAAGACCTCATAACATTCTATAGAACGTTTAAAACAGAATCACAAAGAATAAGGAACACAGCGGATAGGTCAGTTCTCAGGGATGGGTTATAAAACATTGCAATTTCATTAAAAAATGTCTCAAAAAGTCAACGATAAAAAACCTGTTTCAACTGCAGACACACAAAGACATTCTGAACATATCATGGTGGGACATGGCGATGGCAGCTTCATGCTGTGGAAATGACTTTCTTCCAGATAAATAACTAACACAGAGCTGAAACAGGGATCCAAAAAGTAAACCTGTTAAAATCTGCAAAATATTTAACATCCAACATAAAATGAATGACAGGCATCCAGTCGATCTCACACAGAGATTGAACGAATTTGAAAAATATGCTAAAAATCTCTTCTTTTAAGTGTGCAGGTGAACTTATTGCTATAATTATAGAAAAGAAAGGCTGATGATGACCACACATCGTTTTAACAAATCGCTTCCACTTCAAAATCACGTGATAATTTGTGTTGTTACATCTTCTAAAATCTATAAAATCTGGAAAAGTTAAAATATAAATGTAAATATTTTGTCCAGGGAACGCATTCAGCATTTTTAAGCTTTACTTTTTGTAGATATGGTAACTTTAACATTTTTTACAGGCTTGACTTATCTTCTTACTTTTGAGTTTATCCGTGAGATGTTACATGTAAAACGTACCTTGTTTTCTTTAATTGTGTAATGACAGAGGCTTTGCCGCTGCCCAAAGCGCTTCGGGATCTCCTGTGCGTTCTGATCTGGATCCACACTTGCATACAGGGACAGATCTCTGTTGATCTGGGCGAAGGACTCGGGACAGTGCATGAGTTTCTCCCATAGAGTACCGATCGGCTGAGGACAGTCACAGCCCTCATGGTAGACCGTGCCTGGGAAGAATTATTATGAGGCTGCTTCTCCACCGTGTTTCACAGCAGGAATCTGTAAAGTGCTCTTGAAAATGTAATATCATTTTTTTTTTTTTAAATGTCTACCTTCGAGAACATAGGGCGACTTTGCGACATGCTTGGAACCCAGCAGAACATGTATGTGTAGGTCCCGGTAGGTGGCGTACATCCTGTAGCGAACCAAAAACGACCCATCCCGACGATCTAGAACCTGAGTCCAGATCCTGGTGAAATGCTCTGTTGGGCAGATTATCTTTACCTCGAAGGTCTTCTCTCCAGGTGATGTAGTTAAACTGAAACATTGGTACATAGAAACCTAAGCTATTGGTAACAGCTGAACATAATACTGCCGGTTTGAAATCCAGTCTGACAGCTGTTGTTGCTCTATTTAGGAAATTAGTGAAAATGATATAAAGTGTTCACATAAAACCTTAAGGGTTCGTTTTTGAAGATTAAGTTCAACTGAAGGAGACAATTTAAACAAAAATATATTAGTAAACAACAACACAAATAACAGGTAGAGGTGATGAAATATTAGAATCATAAGTTAAACCGCATTGTTTTACTGCCTTTTTTGAATTTTAAACATGACAACATATGTTGACCATAAAGCAGTGGTTGTATTGTTAAAGGTCCATATTCTTGAAAATATAATAGCAAATATGTTGCATCCCACACACGGGGGGTTTCTTGTATCATTTAATACGTATTAATAAATAAGATTTTTTTTTCTTAAATCTGGTCCCATTTTTACAAAGCTACTCCATGGCTGATTTTAAAAATACACATTCAAATAAATAAGCTGTACTTATAAGTAAATATAAATAATATTATATTTCTTGACAGGTCTAATGTAAAATTTTATGACCTTTTATTCTTTTTAAGTTTCTAGAAACTACTAGTACTCTGGTACTCACAAAAAAAAAAAAATAAATCAATGTAGCCAAATTAAAATATTTCTGCAAAGGTGATTGTGCTGAAAACTTTTTATCTTAGCAGGCAAAATGATTAGGGTTCAGATAGAAATTACTATCTTCAAAGGAGGGATGATGTTTTATATCTGATCTTTTTTACTTCAATCAATTAAATCATATTTTACAAACATATTTTGTATTTAGTCAAGTTAACTTTAACTTATTATAGAGTGGACCCAAATGGTTACCAGACCATAAACGTGGGTCTCTTCAATATTTACTTTTGGAACCAATGGATTTTGATTAGATTTGTTTCAATTAGATCAAATTGATTATAACCGACTGTCTTAACCTTGTTGTGGATCAGCAATACATACATTTACAGAACTTAATTTTACTTATCTTTCCTCTTAGTCAGTAGAAAATATATTGAAAAAACGAAGGAAAGATGCAATGTCAAATTATAGAGTAAAAAGTTGTTGATAGATAGATAGATAGATAGATAGATAGATAGATAGATAGATAGATAGATAGATAGATAGATAGATAGATAGATGAACTAATTAGGGATAAAGCAAACACATGCAGACCAGACAGGCCCCAAATACTTACTTTCCACCCAGGTTGTCCACCGCCTGTATGTAAAAGAATCGAGCAGGCAGGACGATGTCCGCCTCCAGCCCTGGACCCCACACCAAAGTTTTAGCAGCACTGATGACCGAGTCAGACTTTTCCCCGGACAGCTTACACCCAAACTCCTCCAAACTAAAAACTAGCAGCAGAAAAAGTCGAACAGACATACCGCCAGGTCTCTTTCCTCACTGCAGTAAAAGGATGAGGAACACTCGGGCAGCGTCTTAATGGGTGTTTGCTCCGTTTTCATAAACACGTGCTCTAGGAAGCAGTGACATTGTCTATATTACATGTCGGTTATAATATATTTAATCTACAAGCTTTTTTTTGGTTTGTTTTTCTGCAGTTCAGCTAAACTTTAAGGAATCTGCTGAATTAAGCTGGGAGGCGGGTCCAGACGTTCCAAAGCTGGATTCTTATTGGTTTTCGCCTTACTGAACTGCAGTAACGATTGGCTTCACGACCAACAGAAACCAAAACCAACATATGATTGGACAGGAGCACGGAAGTCACCCTCTGCATAGACGCTACTGCTTTGCCTGGGGTCTGCTCTTTTTGCGTTATCAGCCACATGACACAGCTAGAAGGGCGAGAGCGGAGTTTATCTGTAGAACAGAAAGTGGTGCAAAGTGTGAGTTTAAACAGGCACCTTTTAATTTTGCTTACTGACTAGAATAACTGCAACGCAGATGGTAATATTTTTAATTCTTATTTAGTACATTTAAACACAATATCAAACACTCATGTTTACTTCCAACTCTATAATCGATATAACTGATTTAATGAGACACAATCAGAAGTGCAGTTAAACTCGTTTTTACTATAATTATCACAGACTTTCCAGAAGTCATGTTTGATCCAAAATTAAATGTTGCCCTGATGAGTTTCAAAATGTAATACTGGGAAACGACACAGTATGACTTTGTCCCATCTGCATACGTGTTCCTCTCATCCAAACATAACATATGTATTGTTTGGATGAGAGGCAGAACTATCCGAGCATGTCAACAGTACTTCGCTAGGATTAGCAATGAAAGCTGAAACAGCTGCAACAGTTGTCAAACTGTTCGCAATTTTGCACTGCACAAGAACTCAGTGTGTGGTAATCTGATTGTTTTAAATAAAACAACACGGACTATTTTAATATTCCCAATGTAGTTGCAGTTGTTTTGCCAAGGCCGCAGAACATTGTGAACAAAAAGTGAAGAAACAATAGCACAAGGACCAAGGAACTCAAACACCATAGGTTGCAATTTATGGAATAGTTTAAATAGGGGTTTGTTTGTAAAACAGTATCCCAGGATTTGGATTTCTTGCCAAGACACTGATCATTCCATAATCTGAAAATGAGAAAAACTATCCTGGACAAGAAAAAAAAGAGGATCTGGGACTGTGGCAGAACTTACTTAACCTTTCAGTATAATAATGCAAAATATACACTGATTGGTGCAAAGGAATGGCTCCTATAAAAGCACATTTACATGTTAAATTAACCAAAGTACCGTACAAGCCTAAATCAAAATCTGGTGTTAGTGGTAAGAAAACATGGTAACGGGCATTCCTTTATACAAAATGTAATATAGGTAAGTTTAATCAAGATTATGAACACAATTCAGACTAAAGAAATGTAAAGGTGAAAGAGAGACACCCCAGGAGAGTTAAAGTGCCTTAATCACCCCTTAAACATCACAGTAGCCAACGTGCCTCCATCTTGTCACAGGCTGGATCAAATAGTTGTAACTTGGACAATACTTGGTGCTCCACTGTTTCCAAATATATCAAAGCTGCATTTGAAATATTTCTTGAAATTCCACCCTTTGGACGATTTGTGGAATATCCTTTGAAGCATGCAACTTTATACATTTGAATGCATACATTTAAATGTGAAATCCAGGCTCTAAAATGTAAATGTAATTCATTTCCTTACAGTTTATAGCTTTACCTCTAATATTTTTCCTTCACTTTAATAAGGGAACATGACAGCATTAGGGGCCAAACAAACAGACTGTCCCAGTATTTACATCAATCAATGTTTATTTCAGTTTTGCTTTTGCATCAACATATTTTTCAGACCTTTTTAATCAAGTAGTTTCTGTTACACTAGAATATATCAAGAACAAAAAGTGGAATCCATTGAAATAAGACAAACGTTGTCGCCGTTATTGAGAAAACCAAATAATTGCCATTACAGCATACTACAGAGAGGAGAACTACATAGTTCCAGTGAATTAGACAGAGCCAGAATACCAGATAGTACAGTACCAGCAGTAACAGGTAGAACAAATACAGAAAATATTCCAAGAGTCTCTCATTTTTTGTGTGTTTTGCTCTTCACTCAAAGTTGAACTGTACAGTCAATATAAAAACAGAAAACATACAAACAAAAAAGGAAAAAAAAAACAAACAAACCAAACAAAAAAGAAATCTTAACAAAACACCCTGTAAGCAGAAGTCAGTTTTTTTTGTGTGTGTGTGTGTGTGTTTATTTTTCCTTTTTGAATTTTGGTTTTGTTTTCATTAATGGATTTTGCCTGCCACTGAAAGAACTGCACAAAATACAAATGTCACTGACGGTACAGAGATAGGAGAGTAATGTATTATTATTCTCACATGTTAACCATGATGTTCAATCAAGGTAGGGTGTTTTTTTCTTTTAATCCATGTATTTTCCACTGTGAAATGTCAAGATCTTTAGCTGAAAGCTCCTGTGTGTGAAGATCGTCTATATCTAAGGAATGTCTCAGCAGCTGATGGAAATTACTGATAAATATTTGTATATTTGTTTTTCATACTTCAAAAGAACTCAGTGTGTGTTGGATTTTGCACATGAGAGTGGCCTCTAGATGACTATGGTGCTTTATTTTAAGCGTGGATGAACTTACATGTGAGTGATGAGAGTTGGTACTCCATATCTTTTTTTTCAGATTAGTTCAAAATACAGACGAGTACACAAGTACAAAATATCCTTCTTGCTTGACGCTGTTGGTCTGTGTCGTGTGGCTACCCACTGACGTACAACACAATCACAATTTGATACACAACCATGTATCATGAAACGTTAGTTGCTTTTAAAAATACATAAGCCTACAGTGAAGAGGCTGTAACCATCAAATATTTGACTGCGACACAAGGGTTTCATAGTCAGTAAGAACAATATTGAAAGGGAAAAAACAAAAACACTTTTGCCTCCAGTTGAAATTGCTGCAAATGTTTACACATATACAGATTTTCCTCACTGACTCAACATTTGAAACATCACTAAAAAAATACTGTTATTTCCCCTGAAATGATTACAGATACACTACTAACAGACGGCAGAGATGTAACTGATGTGATCCAAGCTCACATTTTTATTGGAGAAACTAGTTATATCTCTATGCATGTCGTTCTGTGTTGTGAGTAAACGTCTGTTTAGGCTTCACATGGAAAAATACACATTAGTGCATTGCGGAGAGAATGGAGGGTGATCTTTTTTATTATTTCAATGACAGAAAAGAAGTAATATTTGGCATCTTTCTTAAATTAGAACGCACACAGCCACACACACCAACAAACAAAAAATCCAAAGGCCTGCTTAGTACTGAAATCTAACAGAAGCAGTTAAAGACGGACATAAAAAACATACTCATAGCAAAGCTGCATGAGCAGCACACTGGACAAGCCTTTCTGACCCCAGTTTTAAGGTTAATGTTATGTGAGTCTTAAACTGTGTTCCAAAGAATTTGCTTTTCATGTAGATAAATTTCCCTTTCAATTTTAGTATTTTATATTTAAACAAAAAAGAATCTAATTCAGTCTGGAGTAAAAAAAAAAATCAAAAACAAACAAAAAAAAATGAAGCAAAAAAAAACCAACAAAAAAATCCTTAAACTTTCATCAAATTTAGAATCTGTGATTCAGATTTCAATTAGTGTTATTTCACACCTTCAAATACATGGGAATATCTTCCACTTTTTTCAGCAAGTCCCAACTAAATGAACACAAAGATAAGCATTAAAACTTGTTGGAATGCAGTTGAAAGATTACTGATCAATTTCTTTACCAAATGCTTGCATCACCGTCTAACATGATGGATCCATCAGCTCTGAGTCATTTCAGCCATATTAAAAACATCCATTTCCCTCACAAAGATAGAAAACAAAACTAATGTGTATTATTTTAAGATCCCTCCCTCCCACACATTACCTCCTGTTAAGCTTCCATTGAAAACATTCCTCCTACTTCCTTTTATGGCACACAAATTGTATATAGGTTTGTACAACAGATATAAACACACGATTCAGAATAAACTCTCCTTATCTACGTCACTCCAGTTTCTGCTTTTATACAACTTTTGAGTACTGAAATGTCCCTCTTTGTCACCTAAGCTGAAAAAGTGAAAACACATGGGTGTGATCAGACTTTGCAGAGTTAAGTGTTATTATAATATTTTTTTAAAACTTGCATTGTGCAGCCCAAAATCAATAAAGTTATAAGAAAGTTTTATTATTACATTATTTTAAGGTTGTGTAGATGGTTATTCATGTGCATTTATATTGTATCAAGTAATATTTGCTTACTAATACTAAAATCAACCTGAAATAAAAATTATTAAAAAGGGAAAGTAACATGTTTTGGCTTAATAGCAATGCAGTTATATGTTTCCCTTTTTAGATATATATATTTTTTTGCCTGTATCTCAAAAATATAAAGTTTTTCATAGTTTCTGTCATTGGCTTACATCATAAATAAAAGTGTTTTTTTTTCATAATTTCAAATCTCTTGTTAAATTAGCATGCGGATTTTTAATATGGCAGTTGGATATTTTTAATACTCATCCATTGCTGTTTCATGCATTTCTTGTTGGTTTCATAACTTTTGAGTATCTACACAGTAAGATCCAGAAAACCCAATAACACGAGCTCACTCTCAGACACACGCGCACACAGTCACACAGAATCGATGGAAATTTCCAGGTCCTCCTTTAGAGCGTCAAACACTGCCGTTCTCCAACAGTCTGTATCAACCCCTGTCTAGAAGAGGAACAAACCCATTCTTGTCCTTGAGCAAAGTGACACCGAAGTACAGGTGGTTCTTAAAGCTGCAAAGACAAAGTTACTATCATGTCTCTTGTGATTGCTTTCGTTTCACATGTGAAAGTCCTGCTGCAGAATGAAGTTCCTAACAGGCCAGCGTCAGTCTCATCCTTCCGTTACGTAGTTAGAACTGGTACCACTTCTTGTCCTTGCATTTCAGCATCAACTATAAAAAAGAGTTAGAAACATTTGGTGTCAGGAAATAAAATAAATAAAATAGAAAAAGCAGCACATCCAGTGATTATTTTACTGTACTCCAACTGAACATATTAAGGATTGTTTCTGTCATCATGAAGTAATTTAGCCAACTATATTTATAAATATATAAAAAAAGCATCTGTCAGAGATTTTAAAAGTCAAGTCCAAGTAAGCCCCATCACTGTTAGCTTGGAAACCATGCAGCTGCATTTGTGCAGAAAAAAACACAATTTTACAAAAAAAAAAGAAACACACATGATATGCAATTTTTCTCATTGATCATTTTCAATGAACAATTAAGGTGTTTTTTTATCACCTTTTGTAATGAAAAAGTGAAACTGTATTGGGTGCCGCAGCTCCCTGTCTGTGCCACTTCTCTAGTGATACCAACTTAGGGCCTGACCTTTTAAGATTCAGAACAAGGGATACAAAGTTGCAGGTGTATTTTTTCTTTAGTACATCGTATAAGTGGGTGTGTTGCCCACTGAATGTATGGTCCTACCAATTAAAATGAGCTGATTGCATGTTCTACATACAGTTAAGAGTGGTCAAAAAACAAACCCTGTAGTTGGAGGTAATAATGAGTAAAATAATTAAAAAAACAATCATTTTAAAAGTTTTATACAACATTATTCATAAATGGATGTCATGATGAGCATCCAATAAGGTTATTTAATTCCACAGGTGAACCATAACTATACATGAGGACCGTTTAAATAGATAAAAGTACATAAATGTATCCATCTCACCCACCAACTTTTATCCTTGGGTTAATTATGATTTTTCTTGCTGTCGTTGCCATTGGTAACCATGAAATAATGATCTGCTGTTTTATTTAAATACACAATGACATTCATGTGATGCTTTGCATAGACCATTTATGAATAAATAAAGGTGTGTAATAATAATGAGCTGAAATAATGAGCTAATAATAATAACAATGTAATTGTAATCTCAAAACAGAATAAACATGCTAGCAATAGCATTACATTTTAGGAAACTAAAATCATAATTGCCATAAGTAAAATTTTAGTTGACTGGATTGAGTCAGAAACAAATGCAAGTTTTAGATAAGGAACTTGTTAGACTTATGTGTCTTTTGCTCTGTAGAAAAACAAATAGGATAAAGTGCCAAATGGCTGCACTAGAGCTGAACAATCAAATGAATTGCAGTCATAATTGCAAGACTAATGTGCACAAAATCCCAATTGGAACAAAGTTTCGAAACCAATACCTAGTAGATTATTACATTTTTAGTGCTATGACTGCACATGCTACATGACAATGCATTTCAATAGCTGAACATCAAGGCCTTCTGCCCCTTGATGTCAAAAAATAAATTAGGAGTTTATGTTCAAGATGCTAGAGCTCACATGAAATGGAGTGAATATTTTTATGATTGTTAAGGAGTGAGAAAAATGTAGCTCAGCTGCTACTGACAAAATCATAATAATCCAAAAGAAGCTCTACAGACCTATGAAATACTGAAATAGTAACACACGTAACACAGATGACACTTGAAATGTTATTTTCTTTTACTTTAAAGCAGCTTGAGCTCTCAAGAAAACACATATTTGTCAATTTGAAATGAATTTTCAAACTGACCAAAAGCTTTTGGGAAAATGCTTAATCTTGAAAGACGACAATCGAGACACCCCTAGCTCCCAAATTTCATCAATTTTTTTGTAGAATTTGAGATAGAGGATCTTTTCCCATCAACATCAGAACATTGGTTACAGCTTCTGAGGATGACTGTGTAAATAAATATGTAATTTTTTGGTTGCTGTGGAAAATAATTTATCCCAATGTCGAAGGACAAAGGAATCCGATATATAAAAAAAAATCCTTTTAAAAGATGGGTAGACGTTTAAACTTTCATTTTGTCTTTTATCCTCACCTCATGAGCGTGTTTGGAGAAAGTTTCTGCACTGGTCATCATCAAGGCAGTTCGCTCCTCCAGCTCCCCCAACCTTTGCCCTCTCTCATCCAGAGCAATGCGAGCCCGTGCCAGCTCACCAACTGCTCCGCTGGCTGCAACCTTCATGCCCTCTACACCTCCCTGACCGGGAATATGCTGCGCCAAACTCCGAGAAGCCTTTCCAGCTGCCGCTTCACCAACTGGAAACAATGTTACATGAAATTAGCTTTTCATAGACTGTTATCGCTGATGTTTTAACAGTAACCATTGTCTAACTTTTTAAATTCATAATTAAAAGGTTATTTATTCTGTGTTGGCTGATTAGTTATGCATAGACTGGAATCTTTACTATGGTGCATAATGGAGTTGTGTAATAGGTTGTTAAATAAAGGTTAAACCATAAAAAAGACACACAGAGCTCCTCTCTGTCGAAAGTGTGGGCATTTCCTCCAAAGAAGCCCTTCAAAAATCCTCTGTTTTGAGCTTCTGGTGTTTCAATTGGAGTAAACAGCTCCCCAAGCATTTCCTATAATGAACAAAAACAAAGTAAAAAAACACTTCTTAGCTAAAACACTTTTTTGAGACAGTTATATCAATAAAACACTAACGAAAAAAACTTTTATAAATGAACCTGACCATTACCTCTAGATGGCACTATGGCAGCTTCACATGACTTAATCCACATTCATGTGCTGAATAAATATCTACTGTATGAAGTTTGTACTAGTTATTGCAAAAGTGACGTCTAACGTCTAAACCCACCACTCATCAAGGACTTTATACATATCTTTCACAGAACCCCTGCTGTTTTCTATCCAAAGATATATATACATATAAAAAGAATTACAGTGTTCACCTGCAGGTTGTCACACATCTCCTGGCTGTATGTAATTCTCTGGATCTCTGTTGGGGAGCTGAGATACAGTGCCTGCCCCTCATTGGTGAAACAAAAGGTTCTTGCAATGCGCATGTCTGTCAGAGGCAGGTAATTGACATCCATCAGCGGTCTTAAACTGGGCAAACTGTGTGATGAATGACAGGAGTGAAAGGCACATTAGTCACAATGGGAAAGCTCAGATCATATGAGTTACACCTTGTAGGAAACCTAAGGTGGTAAGAATTAACTTTGTGCCCAACAGTGTGAAGGAAATCAGATATTCAAATAGAACCAATTTGCCTCCAGCTGAGTCATGAGCACTAATATCTACAAACAGATTCTCTCAATTATGAGAACAGTATACCTTCAAATAAATATGTGAGACAAGACTGAAAAGTCGATGTGCATTCAGATATAGCACCCAAATGGTACTTTAATATACTCATGACCTGAATAATATGTATGGGATCGTGTGCTTTAAATGCAATAAAATCTAGGAAATCAATCAGCTCTTCTTCTAAGTGTTGGAATCTCAATCACTCACTGTGCAGTTAATTTAATTACTTCTTATCTGAAACTGTAATGCATAAAATTCCTTGCAAAATTATTGAATTTGAATTTTGAAAAATTACAATCACACATGTCAATGTGCAACAACTGTATGTATCCTAGGTTATGGAACAAAACTAATTGTGAAGGTTACGTAAAAAGAAGAACACAATAAAAAATGCATTGCTTTAAAATGTGAAACTTAATCTCAGTGTTAATTCAGGTATTCTGTGAAGTTCTCATAGGTTTTTTAAGAACATTAGTAAACAAACAGATTAATTACCACACCACATAGGTCAGAGTTAAAGTTTCTGACAGTTTTAAAACTGAATTAGTTTATAAAACTAAATCCCAAGCTTTAAATGTCTCATGGAGCACTATGAAATTATAATCTATATATATTTATATAAATATAATTTTATAATAAAGAGCACAGCATTACTGTACTGCTACAGAGGAATGTCTGTTTAACCTAAACTGGTGGGATGGGGAAGGCTAACATTATTTAAAGGAGCTTCTAAAAGCCCTTTAGTGAATGAACAGAGATCCCTAATTCAGGTGTAACAACATGTTGAAGATTTTTTGCATTCCAAGACCGCCCGTCCCTCTGACATCCTGAACTGCGTCCCGTTGGACCTTTAACACCACTGGAACCCTCTTTTAATTTCTCTTCCACCAGACCTCCACCTAGATACAATGGAGAGGTACAACATTCCAGCTGGACATCCCATTACATGTGGTGCAATTTCCAGAACCATGGTCTGTTTTGCTGGTGAAAAGCACCGCATCCGTCTTCGAAGAGCCTTTGAGCTAAAAACCCACTATTACCATTGCTTGTACCGCCCTACCGCCCTTTTTAAATCTTCGCCTGTCAATCAAATTAAATATCACCTGGTTTCGTCCTGGCGCAATGTTCTGTGCCCAAGATACCTTCCACTCTGTGACTGGTCCCGTCCCACAAACTACTGAGTCACTGCCTGGCTCCTGCAATATTGAGTTGGTTCTCAGCCCATGAACTCACCAAGCTGCTATGATTGCCATTTCCTCAAGTGAGTAGAAACCCTGCCGAGCCGTGTGCGTTTTCTGACAAGGTCCATAAGTGATCAAAATGTCTAGACTCTACAATATCACCTGTGCTTTATTCAACCGAGTTTTCTGAGTTGCTGAGGTGCACATAGGATCCAGACCCACTGGATTCAATTAATATCCGATACAGCTACGGCAGAACCGGACCAGAGCCCCCTTTTTCTCCCATCTTGGGACAGCAACAGGTAAAGAATTTTCATGGTACCAAAAAGCGTAGCTTGCCTGGGCTAGTAGAATTAGTAGTTAAATGATGATTTGTTGCCCTGCGACAGACTGGCGACCTGTCCAGGGTGTACCCTGCCTATCGCCTGAAACGCAGCTGGAGATAGGCACCAGCAACACTCCCGACCCCATTAGGGACAAGGGTGTAAAGAAAATGGATGGATGGATGGATGATGATTTGTTTATATAAAAAGAAGCTCCCGAACTATTTTTGCTGAGGTTAATGCAAACTTAATATTTTGAATGTTACAGCTGTCTTCGTAAAGTTGTAATTCCATCTTTTTTGTCCCTGTGTGCATTTTCGGAGTCCAACTTCACTTAATTATACCATTATTTAATTGTGGTTGTCTGTGATCATTTATACAGCAGTGACCGATCATCTTTAAGAGCTGAATCAACTTCTGTTGAGTTAACAACTTAGAAAGACAGAAACAAATATTTTTATTGTTGTTAATGATTATTAACTTAATTGTAAACCAAGTTATTGACATTTACTGAATGTGAAAACAACACCTGGTAATCGAGCAAATTGCCAGTTACAAACCCTTTGACCAACATTTACGTGATGGTTTACCCTTCCTTAAAGAAATAATTAATTCACTATAACATCTGGTTACAGTTACTAATACATTAATAATCAAACTGCTACAATTGCACAACAATGTGCTTCACAAGTCTGGTCTAATAAAGAAGTGTAAAAAAGCAGTTTCCCTCAAGCCATAAGGATGACATAACAAACATGCCCACAATATCCCTACTATGAAAAATGGTGGTAGCATCATGCAGTAGAGCAGGGGTGTCAAACTGGGTCCAGAAAGAGCCGTGTGGCTGCTGGTTTTCTTTCCACCCAAGCAGTAGAGCACCAGACTCCAGTCCTCCCATCAAGTCTTCAGGTTAAGACTAGACTCACTTGATGAGATGAATGGAGTCTGGTGCTGCTGCTTGGGTGGAAAGAAAACCAGCAGCCACATGGCCCTTTCTGGAACCACTTTGACACCTGTGCAGTAGAGATAGGTAATGGTCAGATAGTTGGACCTACAGGAAATGGCTTTAAACCCTGGAAGAACAACTTCTAGAGGTGACAATAGACTAGCAAGAGACTGAGGGATTTTTTTTTTCTTTCAACAGGAAAAAACCTTTAGCATATAACAAGAGCCACAATAAAAAGGTCAAAGTGTATTTCTTTGCCCAAATTCAATTATGAATCTGTTGCATGGCTTGTATTATTATTATGTTTATAGATACTGTCCATCTAATCTGACTAAGCTTTAGTTGGACTAGTTTGTAAAGAAGAATGGACAAAATCTTCCTGCTCTCAATGTCTGAAGACATAATAGACAATCCCATTAAAAGGTGGAATTGTTTTAAACCATAGAAAAAAAGAACATGAAAAAAGAAAACCTGTGGTAATAAAATGACAAAATTGAAAGAAGTGGTTGTATTACTGGATTACTTTTTTTTTAAATCATGTGCCAAAAACCCTGAATATGTTTAATGTTCAATGTTTTATCAAGGATTACATTTATATACTTCTGTAGTTTGAGGTTCATCAAATAAACAAAAAAAATGCCTTTATATGCTAAAAAAGACTCAATGCTGTTAAAGCTGCTGATAAGTAAGTGTGATCCATATGTGAAATCTGATGAGCAGTGGAGATTGTACCTGAGTGTCATGACATGTCCATTAGCACAGAAGCAGGCCAAACACACGCTGTTGCACAGAGATACCACATCTGCTCGGAGTACAAAGGATGACTCTGTGATGTTGTGGACAAAGAGGCAAGACTGTGAGGGCATCAGGAACACTTTGGCCTGCCTCTCAGAGCACACCACTGCCAAATGTCCTTCCCCAAAGGCATCCTGGGAAGAGGATGGGGAAAAGTGGACCAGCTTGCGCCTCCTTGGTCGATCAGGGTCCTCTGGAGCATTCAAGTCCCTCCAAACCTCATATGGGCTCTGAATAAGAGCCCCATTGCAGTCCAAAAAACCAAAACGAAGCACAGAGCCTTTCAACATTTGGACTGCTCCTGAAAGGATTAGATAGATTGAAAAAAGTGGTAAATGGTCCACAATTTTATTGGCTACATATACAAAACCTATGAAACTGCTTGATGCATAACTCTAGTTTAGGTTAGTGTTGAGCTTTTTCATTTAGTCAAGTTAATTCTGAGCCATTAAACAAACTACAAATAAAACACAATATACACTTGCATAAGACCATTATTCTACAATGTGTCAGTCCTTATTCATAACATATCTTTCACATTCGATCTTTCATTGACATCAATCAACAAAGGTTTGAAAAGGACTGGGGCGAAGATTAACTTGAAGTTCAGTTTTCATAAATAAGGTTGGCAAATTTACATGATGTTAAATGAAGTAAGATTTTTATGACTGAAGTCTATTGCATATTTAGGACGCTATTAAATGTCTTTACCAAATATTAGTTTGTATTATTTCATTTTAAATTGTAAATTTGAGCACAGGGACTTCCTGAATAACAGCAGGCAAAAACCTTAAATCACAATAGCCATATTGTTTTGTTTTTACATGCGCTACTTTAGACAGGCAATTTTATGAAAAGTATTTATTTGTAACAATGTGTTTCGACTTTAGTTCTGACAAATCGGGAAACAATGCATATCTGTCTGCTTCTGTTTTAATCATGTGTAAATTAACTGCAAAACCTTATGAACTCTTGAGTGAATTTTCAAGTATGACAAATGCTCATTAATGTTTTTATATATATTTATATATCAATAGAAAAGCCAGATTTGAAATATCTATCTATCTATCTATCTATCTAT
>JAUZNJ010065375.1:0-26798 GCA_034780135.1 Jordanella pulchra
TGTATGTAACGCAATTTCGTTTTGTATGCACTCTGTGCATACAAAATGACAAATAAAAAGTCTAAGTCTAAGTCTAATGTCATTCCCCTTCTCTTAAACACAATTTCCTTTCTGTCTGCTTAAAAAAAAAACACAAATTAAGACCACTATTGCCTAAAAATATTTTAGAATGAATAAAAGAAAGCAAAGCTTCAAAAGACCTTTTATGACTTTCCTGCTTAGTGAGCCATAACCAATTAAGAAATAATATTTGTGTCCCTCAGTGGGGAAATCCAGGCTTACCTGCAGCAAAGTCACAGTCAAGTCAGAAAACATGCAGATTAACACAAAGATAAAAATATAAAAATAGAGAGTATGAATAAAACAGTGTTACAGTCAGGATGAATTTACAGTAAAAGAAAATTATTTGTTGTGCATTTATCAAGAATAACATACACTGCAAAAACTATCTCAGAATGAGAAACCATTGCTTAAAATAAGTGTATTTAGAAAGGTAAATAAGCAGATTTGCCAACAGAATTAGTGTTTTTAAAATTAAAATAATATAATTAGATATGATGAACTTGGAATAAGAAACTATGTTGTGTTTTTTTTATTATTTTAAATGTAAATTTGCTCTATTCTAGAAAAAAATGCACTTCTAAGAAATATTGACTTTGCAGTGTATACAAAGATTCAAAGAGAGGGGAACCTGCTTGGACATGCATATTTATACATATAAAGCAACAACAGATTGTTATGTAAATAATTTTCCTGGATGCAAACCCTGATTAGGTTATTGGGGAGATAAATGGTTTTAAAGCCTAATAGCTGCTGGGAGGAAGAATCTGTGATAACATTCCTTTGTGCATCTATGTTGCAACAGTCAACTAATGAAGCTCCCAAGTCCTGCAGCATAATCATGCTGGAGGGATACATTGATCAGCATCTGATGTTCTTTCTTTTGTCCTCAAGTTACTCAACAGAGGTGATGAAGACCAATAATTTCCATCTTTCATAACTTGATTAGTCCTCATTTTCTCTCTTTATTACTCTCCTCCTTAAGGTTTGTCACACGATTCATCGAACTCGACGGACTCACCTGCCTGCTGAATTTCATGCGCAGCATGGACTACGAGACGTCGGAGAGCCGCATCCACACTTCTGTCATCGGCTGCATCAAGGCCCTGATGAACAACTCACAAGGACGTGCACATGTTTTGGCCCATCCTCAGAGCATCAACACCATCTCTCAGAGCCTGCGGACCGAGAACATTAAAACCAAAGTGGCAGTGCTTGAGATTCTGGGCGCCGTTTGCTTAGTACCTGATGGACACAAGAAGGTGCTGCAGGCCATGGCACATTACCAGAAATACGCTGCCGAGAGGACTCGATTCCAGGTGAGGAAAGCTGAACTGACACCATAACACTGTAATTGTGGATCATGTGAAGTAGTCTAGATTTTTCTATCTATTAGCCATAGTTTCTTGGAATGTTTTACACCTGACTTGAATATTTATTTTGCATTATTTTTTAGTTGTTTTGCTTTTCTCTAATCTTTTACTTTTGTTAAGTTTTTACCCGCTTATTCTTTGTTTTTAGCCTTTTTTGATCTCTTTTTGGAACTGCTGCATAAGGAATGAAAGAGAGCAGCAGTTAGCATGTTTTTCCAGCTTCCTACTACAAGCAGTCATTTACCAATTTGTAGCACATGCTCAGAAGAACAAAGCAGTTTGAGAACAAACTCTGTTCTTGAGATGTAAGAAAGGGCTTTTTTATTTTACACACAAAAAAACATTCTCACATTTTTTGTGCTGTAACCACCTTATTGGTTCTGACAACAGTTGGAATTAGTTTGGTTAAGTTTAAGTCTATTTCCTTATGTAAATTCTTTATTGTCCATCAACGTTTAGAAAATCTGAAAAAAAATTCATTAAGGCAAATAACAAATATCGGCCACCTTGAATTTAATAAACAAAGAAATAAGTGGTTGTCCAACCTTAAGCTAGTAGCTCTTTTATTTATCCTTTGCTACTGATACAAAATTTTAAGATACAAGATTGAAGGGATTTTGAATTTGGTTACTCATGCATATCTGCTAGTGGGTCTCGTGTTATTCACACACTCCATTCGATTCAAGACTCCTGCAAGTCAAAGACCTCTGAGTGCTTTAGTAAAGTTGAAGGACTGAGTAAACAAACCTCATCTTACAGTAACCATCAGCCTGGGGGGGTCTGCGGTGAATTATGTCACTTCAGACTAAACTAACACCACTGCATCTGAGTCATTAAGACCACAGGAGAGCTTTAAATGTTGGTTTGAGATATGATTAAGCTTCTGAAGTATGTTTGGGGTCACTTTATGAAATAATAATGGTAGAAGCACTAAGAATAGCAAACCTATGTTACTTTCTGTCTTTGGTATTGTTAGAATGTGGTTTTGTTAGCATGCCTGCATTACTGCTCATCAGAGCTTTAATCTGATGGTTTCAGTGTTGAACAGGAATTGTGGCTTTTTCTGTCCTGAATATCCAGACACTCCTGAATGAGCTGGACAGAAGCACCGGCCGCTACAGAGACGAGGTCAACTTGAAGACCGCCATCATGTCCTTCATCAACGCCGTGCTCAACGCTGGAGCTGGAGAGGTTAGCATGCGCTGAAATGTTTAGCAGTGGTGTCTTTCAAAACAATCCTAGTAAAACTGGAAAGTTGGAAAATATCACTGATTTCACAGAATCTTCATTTAAAACACTGCATTTTATTTTTTTAACAATTAATAAACTCACACCTTATTCTCTGGTAAATATTTTTAATAATTTAAAATGGGTGAAAATGCATCATTTTTGTGTGTGGGCTAATTTCATGTGGTGTTCTGATTGTTAAATACTTTTACCATCTTTTAGAATATCTACATTTATTTCTCTGTGATTAAATATTTGAAATAATTACTTCATTAATATAATCCCTACAGTCTTAAAGTTTACGTTTTTAATTCTCTTTGTTTCTTTCAGGACAACCTAGAGTTTCGTCTTCACCTGAGGTATGAGTTCCTGATGTTGGGCATTCAGCCAGTCATCGATAAGCTCAGAGAGCATGATAACGCCACTCTAGACAGGTGAGTGATTTTCTACTGTAGTTCTATTAGTGTTTAAAAAGAATATTAACTAGTACAAATTATGTTCTATTAGAAAGTTCTCTTTCAGATTTTCCTTCTTCATTTCTTGCTCTTAAGGATTTAACATGATTTGCATTTCCATCCTGATGTCTTATCGATTTGTGAAATATGAAACATTAAGGGAAACAATCATTCACATTTTTAAAAAGAGATCACCTACAAAAATATACGTATAAAATCAGTAAACGGGTGGTTTTGATTGAAATGGTGTTATGACCTTATGTAAACGTGGCTATTCAATAAAAACATGTATTAAACATAAAAAGCTCTGTTTTCACTGTTTTTAGTACATGATTGTTGTTAAATAAGATCCCTGTTTGATTATTTTTTTACATTGTTTCTGCTGTACTCTAGGTAAACATTGCTCTTTGAATGATCCATATATACAGTATTTCTGCTTAATGGAGTCCATTTAGCAGCTTAATTAAAGCCTCTGTGACTTTTCATTAATTAACCAGTGATATTGTCACCTAACTGGAGGAACTGTTTTTAACTTTTGCATAAACAGAGGTGACTCTACCTGAATGCTCTGGATGTAGTCAGTGCTCTAACTGTACAGCAGACCTGCCCAAGTAAGTCCTGCAGGTTTTAGAGGTTTTCTTGCTTCAGCACAGCTGATTTTCATTGATAGTTTATTAACAGGCTTTTGCTGAACTGCAGTCATCAGAATCAGCTGTGCTGAAGCCAAGAAAACATTGAAAACCTGTAGGACAGCAGCCCTTTGGGCAGACCTTGTAGAATGACTAAAAATATATATTTTTTTATTTATGACATCATTATTGATAACTTGCCTCAATAAAGAGACTCCTTAGATGATGACGCTTTACTAAAAAATACATTTGGAAAGATTCACAGGTTTAAACATCGACAAAATGTTTTTAAACTACCAACCAAAATCTTTTCCATCTAGGTTCATATTTAAACAGTGGTTCAATAAGTGTTTAAATATCACACTGTTTAACTTTTTGTTTCTTTAGGCATTTGGATTTCTTTGAGATGGTGAGAAATGAGGATGACTCTGAGCTAGCCAAAAGATTCGATATGGTGGGTTTCCATCTTTTATAGGAAGACATTTTGATTTGAGGTTGGAGCCCTATTAAAAAACAAAACCACCTGTTTTCTTTATCAGACCCATGTAGACACAAAGAGTGCTGGCGCCATGTTTGAACTAATCAAGAAGAAACTGAGCCACACAGATTCCTACCCACATCTTCTCTCCATCCTTCAGCACTGCCTGCAGATGCCATGTGAGTGGAATAAAAATGGTCTGAAATAGCATCAGTTTGCCTCTGTAGGTTTTAAGTTTTCATGTGATATGTAGTTCGTGTCACATATATCAACATTGTTTTCATCATCTGCTCTCAGATAAACGTGGAGCTTGCAGTCTGCAGCACTGGCAGCTTTTAGACAGGATCCTTCAGCAGATCGTCCTGCAGGATGAAAAAGGAGAGGATCCCGACGTCTCCCCGCTCGACAACTTCAGTGTTAAGAATATTATTCGCATGTAAGTGAAAGGATTTGTCACACTATACTTAATTAGCACATTACAGCTAACCCTACAAAAAACATTGTAATAAGAGAATCCCAATTTGGTGTCAAATGAATTAGTAATAGACCAAAGTTTTATTTGAATGATCAAAGTAAAAGACTATACCTGGCAAGAAAAAATAATCAAATGCGCTTTTGGGTTCAGAGTAAAGTTAAGTAAATTATAGGAGACAATAACAGGAGAGCAGAGATAGATTATATTTATTTAGTCAAATTGTTCATGAAGATTATCTTTTTATTTTTGAAAACATCTCGACATCAAACAAAACATTTTATTTCCGTTAATTTCGACAATCAACTCTACATTAATACGCTTACATACCAGTAAGTAACCATCTGTGGCTTTCTTTACTTGTGGAGGCTCTAAATGTCTTTTCAGACTCGATGCCAAGTCGGCTGTTTTACCCAATAATGTGTAGATATAAACATGCAGACAGAAAAGACTTCAGTATAAAATTTTCCTTATTCTTCTCAGTATTTTTTAGTCATCTGACACTGGTTAGCTTTATCTGTAAGCTTTGATCATCTAAATTAAATCAAATGAGTCCTTAAAATACTCTAATCGATCAGTTCTAGCTTATGAATTACATAAGTAGGACTTTTCAAAGGTAAAGTTTTTGCATGTAGAAATTCAGTCTTTTGATGTTTTGTGGGCCTTAATCTTTACTCTCTAAATAATACAGTTCTAGTATTCCCTTGCTGCCTTTTTGAAAGCGTTATTATTTTACTCTCGGGTAAAGCATCAAATCAACAGAACTTCGTACTGAGTTCAAAACCTGATGAAAACACCACAACGCAGCAAAGAGAAATTATTTTTTTTAAAACCTGTCCAGGGACTTTTCAGGGAAGCTGAGGCAATATAAAGGCAGCAGTTATCAGCAGGGAGCTGGTGGGCGATGATGAGAGAGGGATATCAAAGAAAAAAAATGCTCGAAAAGAGTCTGCTAAGTCAGCCATGTTGAGATGCTGTGAAACAGGCATTTTTCTCAAGGTGAGGAAGAAACAAGGAGGCAGCATCTTTTTATTTAGGAGCAGCAACAATTATGACTTGATGATTTTTGACGTGTCACTGTGGCTGCTGCTTAACAGGACTGTTGTATCAATGATCGTTGACATTTCCTGATGTCTGTGGTGGAGGTTTTCAGGAGACTGACCCCATAATGTGAGCTGATTTAATGCGTTTGGTTGTCAGTATTAAGAGATGACATTTAGAGCCTTGTTCTGTACTCCATGTCATCTCAGGTTTTCCTTTTGACAAGCTTCCATTCCTGTTTTCACCATCTGCCTTCTCCTCTATTTTGTTATGTTTAAACCAAGCTCCTGATCGGTGATTAATGTGTTTAGTCTCTGTGGTGAAAGCACCATAAAGCATGTAGCGTGGTTCACTTTGGCCCCTGACAGCTCCTGCTTTGTTCACTAATTCAACCACCATTGTTTTTGCAATCACTCGAGTGCAATCATTTCCAGGAGCGTGCAGAAAACTTCATTCCTGCCCGTCACAGATCCACCACATCGGTTAAACTCTGCCCACTCACTTTACGCCTCAGCCAGAGTCTCATTGTCTGTTTCCATAAACTCTTGAAGAGTAAATTGCGCCCGGAAAAAAAGGGGAACATAAACGGAGGTTTCCACGTTGGGATGCCTTGACGGTGAACGGGTGAAAATGTAAGGCTCGTGCCGTTAAAGACTCACATGGAGGAGGGGGCGCCTTGGAGCAACTGTTAAAACAACTGGCAGAAGAAGTCATTCATCATCTGTGGTTACAGTGATGACGGAGGAGGACATGAGTGCAGGGCATAAAATTAGGACGCTGGTTTTCCACAACTATGCAAAGGTGTTTCTCTGACCGGTCTGGTGTTGTTGAAGAAGTAATACTTTTGTAGTCAAGTGAAGAAATACCTTATCTTGATGGGTAAGAATTTAGTTTTCAAATTTCTGTGAAATTGACTCAGTGGGACTTGCTCTCCTCAAGTGGTTACAGTCTTGCAAAAGTGCTGTTAATAGTACTTTTATGTTTTTCATATTTTCTTATATCATAATTTCAATGTTTTTCAGAGGATTTAATTTGATGCACGTCCCAAAACATATTGCATGAGAATATGAGAACTTCCTTTGCATTTGTATTGGCCATATGGAAGCACCTTTTATACAAAAACGCCTCCAAACGTTGTAGGAATTAATTCCCAGTTTCTTTTCTCTGCAAAATAGCACAGGCCCTCATTATGACATTAAATTTAATTGTTTGTCTCTATCTGCTGATAAGGTAAGTTGTGATAATAGTTTGTTGCATTTGATTTCATTTAGGAGTTTCAGAATAAAGGGGTTTGGATATAATTGAACACCATAGTTTGAAACCTGTTTGCTTTTCTTTCCATTTATCATTTTGTGTTGGTTTAGGACACAAAATACCTGTCGATTACATTGTGTTTTTAATACTAATCTATTTTGATATCGATCTCAGTGTTTGTTTACCTCCTACTTTTGAAATCGGATTCATAATGTCTGATTATTGGTTCTGAAACATGTTTATTCTCTCGTCTTTAGCCAAAGCTACCACTGCTCCTCAAGGTTTCACTTTCAATCTTTCATCATCTTAAAAAGAATTATATAAAAAATCCTTTTGCTAATCTTTAAACTTGTTTGTCTCATACCATTGTTCCCAATATCAAGTCTAATTGTTTTCATTATATAACCACCTTTTCAAGCTCAGCTAAGTCCCAGAGTTAATACCTGAGAAATCATAACTGCTTCCAGCCCAGCAGGGTTTATCCCAGCACTAATGTTGTCCCTCTGAGCTTAAAATGAACCAACTGCTTCAACTCAGTCAACACTGGTGAATGCTCTGACTGAAGGGGAAGTCGAGGATTAGTGTCACCGATCAATGGGTTTTAAATCTGATGGTTAAATTCACTCAGAAAGTCCCCGGCTTGACTCGGTTGGAGTGCAGTTGACCCCTATGTGTGAGCATTCCTCTGCAAGACTGTGCTTATTCCTGTATGTCTGCTTCACAGGCTGGTCAATGAAAACGAGGTAAAACTGTGGCGAGAGCAGGCTGAGAAGTTCAGGAAAGGTGAGGAGTTTGTTACCAGTCAGTATGGGTTTTAATAACGAAGCCTGCATCAAAGGAACCCTTTGTTTATCCTTCTTGTTGAACTGCAGATCATGCAGAGTTACTGGCTAAACTGGAGAGGAAAGAGAGGGAGTGTGAGACAAAGACCCATGAGAAGGAGGAGATGATGAAGACTCTGAACAAGATGAAGGACAAGCTGCAACGTGAGGGTGTGGAACTGCGTTCGGCGAGAGAGCAAGTGCTTGACCTCTCGTCACGAATCAATGACATCTCCGTAAGAGCTTCTTTTTCCGTCCTAAACAGAGTTATACTAATAAGGCTGTTTTTCTTCATTTCTTCAATCAACCTTTATTTATATCACATTTTACACACCAAAAGTGAGCAAAGTTATGTATGGGTCAATATATTTTTTAAAACAAAAAAGAACAAACGACAAATAAATTTGAAATTGACCACTTAAACTCGGACATAAACAACACAACTAATACAAAGAAATAGAAAAACAGAGCAGTTAAACACTGACACAAGAAAAATATATGATCATTTGGTTTTAATAGACAACTTGACACAATACAGAAGTACTGGCCATTACAGTAAAAGGGGAGATTGTTCCCAGATAAATAACAGAAAAAGATTCATCTCCTGTTCTAAGAACATCCGAAAACAACAGAGACTCTCACTTTCAGTTTCATTGATATCTGCCTCTGTGTAATGTTTTTTATAACAACTATAACCCAAATAAATGGATTCATTTTACTTGACAGAGTGAGCACCTTCGAATCGGATCACTTATGGCAATCAGATATTCCCATTTATAAACTGATACATTTATATTCGATTTTTTGCTTAGTACATCGTGCTGTTAATCAAGTTACAAAAAAGCCCTAGTTGTTACAATGCTTTTAATAAATGCTTTTAATAAATGTTAAAACATAGATAGATAGGATAGATTGGATATATTTTTAGCCGCTTCATGCCGATCATTAGATGGAGTCATTTGAAGGAAACGTCTCCACCAATCTCTGGACTACAGAGTTATTCCTTTTTCCTTTTTATTTGACATAAAAATACGGAAAAAACAGGGGTTATTGCTCTGCAAGGATTTAATAAACCATTAATAGGCAATTATACTGCAATTGTTTACGTGCAAAACGGGAGTATTGGTCCCTTTATAGTGGGTCTGAATTGATGTTGGTTAGAAAACTGTTAAATTTGTTTGAAGTTAACAGTGACATGAAATAAACTTATACATAAAAGGAGCGTTCATCACTTAGTGAATGATATGTAAATAATTTACTTATGAGAGAAGTAGGAAGAAGTTTCAACTTATATTGGCTGAACTTATTTATATAAAATAATTATGCTTAAAACCACTGGTTTTACTTACATGACTATATTCACAATATAAATAAAAGCCACCTGCTCTGTCAGTTATTCTTTATTGATTTCATTTCACTGTATAGTAAATTATATGTTATAAATGGTAAAAAGCTAACTTATATGAAAGCACTTTATAAACCTCCAATCAGCATTCCTGGTGCATTATTTAATGGTTTGGAAAGATGCCTAGAGCGATTGATTTACAAAGTATGCTTGTAGTTGTCTTTTAGTCAATTTATTGACTGTTTTGTTACTTTAAACCGTTGAGACATGTGTAATAAAAAGTGTGTTAACCGTTTATAATCCCTGATTAACATTAGTTATGCTGTCATTGGTACAAGGTCTTTATAAATAATTGAGCATTTTTATTTGGAATAATATGACTTAAAGATAAATCCTTAATTCAATATTTTTAACTTTAATATGTAAGAAAGTCGATAGAAATGCAGAGTTCTTTTGAAACTTGTAACATTTTTTCCTTTGATCCTCCAGCAGGGTAGCGGTGTCTCCATGCTGCCTCCACCTCCACCTCCCGGAGCCCCAGTGCCTCCACCTCCTCCCCCGATGTCAGCTGGTATTCCTCCACCACCCCCTCCGCTGCCGTTCAGCTGTCCACCTCCACCGCCGCCACCTCCTCCGCCGGGGGGTCCACCTCCTCCACCTGGGGCCCCTCCTCTTTTTGGAGTGCCACCCCCTCCCATCCCTTCCTCTTTCAACTCCATGAACACAATGCGGTCAAAGTCCATCCCTCAGCCTTCTCATCCACTAAAGTCCTTCAACTGGAGCAAGTTAGGGGAGGTGAGATAAATAGGAAGATTGGCTTTTCTTGGAGACGGTTTATGGAGCCTAGAATAAACAGTTTCCTTTGCTAGATGAAACGTAGGATATTATTTATTCATATATCTTATTGTATTTTAATCACTTTTCAAGCTTACTGTTGTTTTTAATCTTTGAACTCAGCAGATGAAAACACTTTATGTTTGGCCCATTCTGTGCCATTTCTAAGCATTTGCTTTTTTAAAGCTGTTGCTACAAGACGGCTTTCAGTAAAAAAACAAGTATCCTCACAATATCATATCGTATCCATTATAGCTTTCTTTATGTTGTATTAAACCTTTTAAGTATGAAAATATAGCATCGGAAGTACATTTTCTGCCTCTTTTTATTATTACAAGATCTTTTTTTATACTGTAGTCATGGTATTCAGTTGGGAAATGTGATTGTATGACTCAAATGAATAATGTGTGTCTGGCTGAAGTTATTTTGGTTCATCGGGGGTCATAATATTTCATGGTTTGTGGGAGGCAATGGGTCTAAACTGGAATTAAAACCAAAATAAAAAGAAAGAAGACTGATTGTGTTTCCCATCATAATTTACAATGATATTAACATGTATTTTTATTTGAGCATATTCACAACTACCATGATTGATGAATGGTAAACTTATACATCACAGTTTAAGAAAATTCATATGAAAGAGGAGGGAATGAAATGGTAAAACCCTTGAACAACATATTTCTAAAGAAGCACATAAGAGGAATTTAGTCTATGACTATATCCATCATACATCCAGGGTCCATCACTTTACCAATTCACCTGGACTTTCTTGTAAAAAGTGGTTCATGTTTTTTTCTTCATTTTGCACACAAAATGTTTAGCTACCCAATCTGCAACTTAAATCAACATTTTGTTTGATAATCACCGTTTAAACATTAACACCCTTCTGTTATTTCAGAATATGATCAACGGCACCATCTGGAATGAAATTGACGACCTGAGGGCTTTCAAGATTCTAGACCTTAAGGACATAGAGAAGATGTTCTCAGCGTATCAGCGACAGCAGGTTTGGATTTGACTGTGCCTTAGATAGTATAGATTACAGTTTGTGTTGGATGTTTATTATGTGCTGGGTTCAGCTGAATGACATTGCTTTGCTGAGGCTATGAGAGAAAATGTTTGAGTATAGGATGCTTCAAGATGACTGAGTGTAAGTGGTCCAGTTCAAGGTTAATATGAGCTTCTTTAAGCTGTTGAATGGCTCATTGCAGCGTCTGCTGGTTTCTGCAGAACTCTGGTGTGAGAACCGTCTGCAGGTCTTGAATCAAGGTCAATGTTAAACTTACAAGATACAAGAAAGCATTAAAGTTATGACTGAGACGTAGTGAAAGTAAACATATTTATACAGTAAATCAAGGTGAGCCACAGAATAACCCAAAGAATCATTACTATATACCTTGTGGACCTGTCAAACAACATAAAGCTATTACTCTCCTCTCTGCTGGGAATTAATTCAACCCTTGTCATACATTGTACAACTTTAAATAGGTTTAAGTGGAGATTTAATTTACTCTAATTGGTTTCTAGTAATCACAGTTTAAAGTTAGGTCTTTAAGATTCCATTAAAGAGCAGTAAATCATGTCTGCTGAGGCATCACCATTGTTGAGTTAATGTATTTTACAGCTGTCAGACAGGAACAATCACAGTGTCTCTTTGCAAGCTTTTATTAAAGAGGAATGGGTCATTTGGGGTTGTTGCTGACAGTGATATACTGCAGGTATTTATTTGTGCTGTGCAGGTTTTTATTGGCATTGGCCAATGCTTAAACGCTGATCCCAGTGGATGTAGTCGCATAAAAACCCAACATCTTCCTGCGTTTGACAGCCTAGTTCCCGTTTGGAAAGAGCCAAATTCAATTTAAACTGAACTGGGCAGTAATACAGTGTTTATGCATGACATACTTTTGTTTTAGAGCTTTTAACTGCTCTGTCAAAATGGTATTTTGTTTGCATTTGCACTCTGTAGGATTGTCTGCCACGGTCATATTTCATGGTTCTGTTTTTCCATGTCAGATGGACTTGGATGCAGTCAAAATAAAAAGGGATTAAAGCATCCATGACGTCTTTAAGAGCACTGGAAGCCAAACTATTTTTGTTCATCTCCCAGCCTCCTATGCAGATCCTTTGAATCCTTGACAAATCAAACAATAGGTCATTGTTATTCTCTAAGAAAGCTTTCCAGCTTCAGCTTGTAGTTTGCATTTACTAGCTGTAGCTCTTTGCTTTAGCCTTTCCAGCTTTAAGTGCTAATCTTTGCATGTGTTCTCAATTGTTTTTTGTCCCTCTGCACTCTCCGACTGCCTGGGCAGGACCTGCTAACTAACCAATCCTTCAAACAGGTGAGTTAAACATCTTTGAACTTCTTGACCACAATGGTTGCCCACCTTTAGCGCTTCTATTATCTCACCTTCTGCCTTGCGCCAGCCAGGCAAGCAGCAGTCAGCTTTCATGTTGAATGAGTTTTTTTTCTCTGATGTTTTTTTCACTCAAAGTCTTCATTTTTTACTAAAGTAATTATCTTCTTTTCATAGTTTGGGCTCCATACTCTATAGCAAACAGTTGTTTGGTACAATGATGGGAAATATCTCAGCAAGAGCCAAGAAATTAATTTGCTGGAACCCTTTGATCTAGGAATGGTTATAAGACCATCTGTAAAATGTTTGAAATGTTTGAAATCAGTAAACGGAGAGAATATTATCATATGAACAATATTTAAGACAGCTTCCAAAGTTGTCATTAGTAGAACATCCCAGCAAATGAACCTTAACTGCAAACTGTGGCGTTCTGTAAGAAACTGCAAATTAAATAGCTCTTTGACTCCACAGATTTGCAAAGCTGCAGCTAAACAATATTAAAAACACCTCTGGAATAATACCTTATATTAAGATCACAGAAGAGATATTAGGTCACAATATAAAGGGTCAGTTTTGGAGAAAGACAGATATGTCATATCAGTATAAACACTTAATCCCAACTGTTAAGCAGATGGAGGAATGATGTTCAGGGCTTATTTTGCTGCTGTGCGACCTGTAAACCTTTAATCCTTTAAATTGACCATAGATTCAGATGTGAAGCTTGAACCAAAGCTTGGTTATTAAAGCAATGAACCAACATAGTATCTCAGAAGAAAAATGTTTTCCACAACAAGGGGGAGTTGCCCCCTAACCTGCTGCCAACCCGTTCAGCTGCCAAACACCGTGGGTCAACATGGATGCAGAAACTGACACCTACTACGACATCCGCATCTGTCTC
This sequence comes from Jordanella pulchra, assembly GCA_034780135.1. Taxonomy (NCBI): domain Eukaryota; kingdom Metazoa; phylum Chordata; class Actinopteri; order Cyprinodontiformes; family Cyprinodontidae; genus Jordanella; species Jordanella pulchra. The sequence continues at coordinate 13,242 of JAUZNJ010065375.1, forward strand.
ATATGTCATGCCTCACAACCTCAAAAGCAGAGGTTTTTCTGGCTTGCAGGAAACAATCCTGAACATAAATAGAATGTCTTTACATTCAGACCCAAACATCCCGCTAAGAATGTATTCCTTAGTACTGCATCTATATGAGATGTGATGTGGTTACGTTTTCTGCTCTTTGAGCATTTCTGATGAGGTATTTTATTTTGATGATGTCTGATCCTTTATGTAGGCCATCTCTGTATCTACTAGTAAGTAACTTTATTTGAAGCCTAGTCTCTGCTTGATGCTAAAAAGGTCTTTTTTCTCTGCTGTTCTGAATTTTCTTTTTCATTAATGTATTATTAAATTCCTGAAAGGGTTATTCTTGTATTACAAAGAGAAGAAACAAAGAGAATATTTTCATTTTTATTCTTTTAATTTTATAATAAAAAAATCATTAAGTTGCAAACTGGATCACTTTCCTTTTGTTTGTTTGTTTTTTTACAGAAAGAGACAGGCTCTATGGATGACATCTATGTCAGCACACGAAAGGTCAAAGAGCTGTCAGTCATCGATGGCAGACGTGCTCAGAACTGCGTCATCCTGCTTTCAAAGTAAGAGATCCAGTTAGAAAAGCTGCTTAGCATACAACTACATATGTGATCATGATTAATGCGATTTGTTTACATAACTTTGTTTATTTAAAAAAAGCCATGACTACATTTTCTCTCTTGAAATTTAATGGTTAAAGCGTGTCATTATTTCAAGAGTATTTAATGGAGTTGTGCTGAGCTGAATCCCAGGGGAGCAAAGATAAACAATGATCCCTCAGTATCACAACACATTAGATGATTAGCAATAAATAGATTCAATGCACTTCTTATTAAAAGTACCATAAGATTAAACAGATATGTGCAAATGTCATCATCTACAAATCAGCATACAATTAAACTATCCAAGGAATTTTGAATATGTGCAAGACAAAGAAGATTATTGTGGATTTAAGGAGAAACAGGATTAGGCCCCACACTATTTTAATAAAATGAAAAGAAGCAGAGGTGGCAGACGAGTTTAAATATCTATTGGTTTACCTTTACTACAAACTGGCCCCGACATCTAAGGAAGCTGTTTACAGGGAGTCAGAAAGCGGATGGTTGTTTTATTATTAAACTTGAGATGTTTTGAGTTTGTTGAGATGTTGCAGATCGTATTTTATAGGGTCCTTTCTGAGCTGTGTTCTTCTGTATGAGCTTTAGGATCAGAAAAGCTCAGCAGGCAAAGAAGGCTGGCTCTATTGATGCAACTGCTCTGGAGCCTCTGGAGCACATCAAATAAAAATAAACCTTCTTATGGCTCCTCTTAAAAGCAAATATATTAAACAACACAGTTTCTAGTCAGAGGTTTTCATCAGATCACTTCAGCTCAGATTCCTATAAGATATCTTCCCTGTTATTTATCAACATTTAAGGATACAAACCTTGAAAAAACAGAAATAATAAAAGCTGTTGGGGTCTAATTCTCTTCTGTATTCGTTATGAGGGAATTATTTGGAACACAATAAATGTAAGTGTTTTCATCACTTGTTTTGGTGTTACAACTTTTTAGTACAGTAGTTTGTCTTTAATAAAAAAGCAATTCATGAAACTGTTGTTAATGTTGCTCACAATAATTTAAAATCACAATAATCCTAAAAAACCCGGATATAATCTTAACTTGAGTTTTCTTTCAAGCACAAAATAAAAACTCCTTTTTTGGATGTTTTACTTGGATAATGGGCCATTTTCATTGAAATTAATTTATAATTCACATGTATAATAAACAGTTGTTGAAGCCATCCCACGAGGAGAGATTTTATTTTTCTGAAAGAAGTGATTGATGCTAAAAGTATGTTTATTTTTCAATAGTTAAACATTGAAGTGCTATCAGTGTCAACGCTGACTCGTATTAAAGATGTATTACTTGACCCTTTTCTCAAAGGGGGTCACACTAACACGAAGCTGAATCCACCGCCGTCTTTTAAGATCCACTTGACAATATGTTCCCTATTTAAATCTCCAAGCAACTGTGGTCCCGGCCCCCCTTTGGAGAGTTTAATGCTGACCCCACTCAGCAGATCAATAATCAGGCTTCCTGAGTCCATTGTGCATCTGAAAAAAGCGGCACGCTCCCTGCACTCTGTTTCATGTCAATAAGAAATGACCCTGCAGCTACAGCCTGACCCAGAGCGGGTCGGCAGATGGTCAATACAGCTTTGATGAATATACTGACAATGCTGGTATTGATCGCAGCCCAGCAAACTTACCACTACAAACAGCTGTCAGGGCTCTCAGGAGGGGAGCTGGAGGAAGTTGTCTCACACTGGTGTTCTGAGTGTCGGTATCAGGACACTCATGTGTGGGCTACTATTTAATGTCATTAAAGCAAGTTTTGCTTCCCTGCAGGTTGAAAATGACAAATGAAGAAATCAGAAGAGCGATACTAGAAATGGATGAGAGAGAAGAGCTGGCCAAAGACATGTTGGAGCAGGTATGATTTCCAGCTTGAAGATCAGCACCTTAACAACAATATAAATTTGGTAGATTATAGAGAGTAAATAGGATAAACTGTTAGTAGATGTGCAAGGTTTACCAAAACAAGATGCCAAGAAGCTGAATTTTAATATAATACATAAGAATTTAATAACAGAAAGCCCCCCAATTATTTACAACCAGTTTTATGAGGCTTTTTAGTTTATACTTATATATGTATACAGCCAACCTGGTATAAAAGGACTTTCTTTTTTCAGACAAGGAAAATTTGATTCTTACATTTCAGTGAAAAAATGTTATAAACTAATTTTAAGAAAACAACAGAACAAAAATGCAAAACATCAACGTGACTTCTGTGCAGCTTGATACAATGCAGAGTAATGGATACCTCTAGATAAGGTAGAGATTTCAAAACAAAGAGGATATGAAGTAATAAAAGGCCCATAATGAATTCTAGAAGACATTTGAACACTAATGTAAAACTGAAACTGTTTTACATCTCCATAAAGTTTTGAGTAGGATTACTGTTGATGAACAGTAGCTGATTGCAGTCCAGTCTTCTGCTTTGATGCTTCTAATAAACATTGTTTCTGTGTCTTTTTCAGCTGCTTAAATTTGTCCCTGAGAAAAGTGACATCGATCTTTTAGAAGAGCATAAACATGAGCTGGAGAGGATGGCCCGAGCTGACCGCTTCCTCTTTGAGATGAGCAGGTAAACGTTAAATGGAGAGCTTTGATTTCCATGTTCAGCCAACTTTTCTCTGCTCATCCTGGTGTTTAATAAATACAAAAATCAAATGTGTCCGAGTGAAACCAGACTGAAAGAGTTCATGAGTACCATTTTTTTCACTTTCTGAAAAATATTTTTTCATTTCCCTTTAATTATGGAAACACTGGAGTCTTTATGTGAGACTCTGTGGTTGTTCAATCCTAGATTCTATCATCTAAAGCAAAACTTGTTCAGTCTTTGCAGTAGGGGGTTAATGTAATAAACATAGATCATACTGTGGCTGCATGTTTGCAAGCACAATTTACAGATGGTTGTATCTTGTGTCTATTTTAATCATGATTTAAATAGCCACATGTTCAAAAGCTGTAATGATCCAGATCAGAGAAATATATGCCGGTTAGAGAAGAATTAATTTTTAGGTCAAGATGTTTAAATTTTGCAATTAATCAAAGCAATTTGTCCTGAAAAGGCTGCTGTCAGATGGTAAGATAATTCAGGGAACTATATCCGTGACCACTTTTTTTTGTAATTGACTGCATCCTGCAGCCAGAGAAACTCAGCAGGTTTTTTTGCCATTCAATATCTTCTGTCTCTCTTTAAAAGTCTTCTTTTTTGGGGGACCTTTAGTTGGGTTTTACATCCCCATTTGTCATCTCTTTCTTTTGACAAGAGCTCTGTGCATGCTTTAGAAAACTGTGTAAAGTGAGAAAGGGGCTTTTGCATGAGCCAGTGACTCCTACCTTTGAAGTCTCGCTCCCCTAATGACAAATGTAACTGACCCGTGTTATTTTGTTTGTCTCCTCCTCTCATGTCTTTGTTCTCCTCTTCAGAATTGACCACTACCAGCAGAGACTACAGGCTCTGTTCTTTAAGAAGAAGTTTGCAGAGCGTTTAGCTGAAACCAAGCCAAAGGTTGAAGGTAAGGACAAACAGGATCGTTTAGTGGTTCTTGAACATAACTCAATAGTGTCCCTGTGGTCATCTTTCAAAATGGAGGATGCTTATGTTTTGTAAAACAAACAATAAACTGATCGTTGTTTCTCATATTTATCCTAAACTGAAACAGTTTAAAGATTTGATCAAATTAAAATTCCATCAAATATTCAGCTGCTGAGTTGATATCTTTACAGTCAAACATCTGATCAGATTTAACCGTGATCTTTCCCATCGTTTCTCAAAGTTGTGCAGTAGTTGGAAAGCTCCTGCAGCATCTGGACCATCAAACTACAGCTGCTTAAAAACTGTTTGAGACTGTTCTTTCTAGATGTGCATGAAATCGCAGGCTGTCAGGATCGACTTGGATACAAATCTAAACATTAAAGCATTTCAAAGCGATTAGCAGTGATTTATGTTTGCAGGTTTGGTTCATCTTAAGCCTTCACTGACAAAAAGTGCAAACACAAAGATAGATATTAAAATAAATTAAGTCTGGTATCATTTAAGGAGGCATTTTGCATCAAAAGTTGGAATGAACCAACACTTGGAGAGCTGCATTATCAGTGTACTTTTGGTAAAAGTACGGAACTGATCCACAGTTAATCAACTCAGATTATTCTCCCAGTTCCTGAGGATGGCATTGTCCGAGTCAAGTGCTGCCACAGATTATTTCCTGGTGGGGAGGGTGTGCTAAGAGCAATATTAGTTTTTGTGTTTGTGTGTTTTACAAAAGTAGCTTTTGGCATATTTTTCAAAAAGTTAGTTTGCTCTCCTTTGACTAGAGCACCCACTTGTGTATCTTTGTTGTGACCACTACACAAATTGTCGCAAGCAGATCCTCTTATGGCTTTCTTTCAATAATTCAACAATCTGTCAGATTTCTGCACTGCATAACATATTTTTTTTCACGACCCAAGTTGTGGATCTCTGTAGTCATGGTTACTTAGGTCTTTTGGCTTATTCTCTGATTAATACTCCCTCCAGATCCTGTCAGTTCCGGTGGACGGCTAGGTCTTAGTGGTTTTGCCATTATACCAAACTCTTTCTATCTTTGAATAGTGAATGGGACGAATTTTGTGAGATGTTCAAAGCTTAGGATGTTTTTATATCATGTAATTCAAACGTCTTCACATCCTCATCGCTGACCTGCCTGCTGTGTCTTTAATCTGTTATTGTCTTCTAAGAAAAGATAGACTACTGTATGACAGCAATTGGCTGAACCCAATTTAATTTAGGGGTGTCTGAATAAAAGTGGCTGGACACGAGTGCATGCCAAAAATTAAATAAATTAAAAAATATATATATTTTTTCCTTCTGTATGATGGAAAAATCTGGGGTCGTATGATGCCCATAGAATTAAAAAGAATGAAAGGAATGGGGCCAGGGCAGCCACTTGCTATTCTCTGTAACTGTGTCTGTGCAGTTCCAACCAAGTTGGAACTAAGGAGACATTTGACAAGAATTTCTAAACACCTCTGACCTCCAGTCTGAAACGGAGTCCTGTCACCTGCAGAAATTCATGGATGATTAAAGATTGACAGGAAGCTAAATAAAGGCAACGAATGAACTGCTTTGAGGCATAGTGTGCAAACCACCCACCTGATCCTGAATGTCAAAAAAACAAGAGAGATAATTTTAGATTGCAAAAGAAACCCAACATCACAGGAGAATAAATAAAGATGGTGGAGGAGTAAAAATACCTTGATGTTCACCTGGACAGCAAACTAGACTGGAGACGCAACTGTGAAGCCGTCTACAAGAAGCAACAGAGCAGATTGTACTTCCAAAGGAAGCTTAGATGCTACATATCTTCTACAAGTCTGTTGTGGAGAGCGTGATCTCTTCTGCCATAATATGCTGGGGGAACAGCATCAGAGCAAATGACTTTAAAAAGTTCAACAAGCTAATAAAGATGATTGGTTCTGTTCTTGGAACCCTTTTAGAACCCGTGGAGATGGTTTTATAAAGAAGAATTTCTTATAAAGTGAAGAAGATTATGGATATCAGTGAGCATCCTCTTTGGAAGATTGTTAAAAAACAACAGTGTCTTCAGTTAGAGGTTTCTCCTGAACAGTTGCTAGACAGACAAGTAAACCAGCCAGATTTGTCCTCTGTGTCTGATAAACATGTAACAAATATTCTATGCATATAGAATGTGGCGACATATACAATCAATAAATATTTCAATAAACTGTACACTTAGCTATAGTAGGAGCTCAGAAGTAAAGAATACATATCTAGTTAACAGAGATCTTTGTTGAGCTTGTTAGAGCAGCTTTTGCAGCTTTACTGCCACACTTATTTATAATACATACTCTTGCAGGATAAAAAATAATCTGTGAACTTTCCTAATGTGATGGTTTCTGTTTAGAGTGGGTGAAATACTGCAGCTGTCATTCAATTTGTGGCACAACTTTCCAACAGATGATCTTGTCGTAACTTTCTGCTACTTGTGAACATACAAAGAAAAATGTGAAATTATATCACGGGTCTATATGTATATCATACAGCACTTTCAAGTAGTACAGTTAGTATAATCATGCGCGAGTGCAAAATGGTCAGCTATATTTTGCTTTTATGCAGTGTTCCCCTACTCTTGCCAGCATCCATGTTACCACGGAGGCTGTTTTGGAAAGCTGGCTCACGTTAGGAAAGGACAGCATCTGCTTGTGAACCCTGAATCACACGTTAAAGATGTCGGGGGGGACTTTCAAGTGTATAGCTTTAGCCAGGGTTGCTTTTCTAGGCTTTGATGAGAACATCACAGTATTATTGTCGGCAGTTTTATTTGCACTGACAGGTCATTTCTGTTTGTGCTGCAGAATTTCTTGTCAGAAACTCGATTCCTTTTGGTCTGAGGTCGGGGTAATAAATTCTGACGTACATTTCACACTGTTGGCCCGGGAAAAGAAAAGAAACCTCTACAATTGCTGTCCTTGGATCCAAAAATCCCCTGACCACACTGCTCATCGATGTCCGCAGTAAAAAAAATCTCTTGTTTTATTATTCATGTAACTTTGTCACATTCTGCAGATTAGCCTGTAAGTCTGCAGACCACCCAGCCTGCTCAATAAGAGCGTCTGTAGAAGTAAGCTCCATCAGCTAGAGCCAGACGAACAGTTCCCATGCTCAATCACAGCACAAAGAAAGTGTAACCATAACAATATGATGTTTGCTAATGATTTTCTCAGCCACACTGATGGTTCCCTCTGTGGAAATGGGGAACCACCTGCACTCTGCCAGACAGTCTGTTCTCAGGGGAAATAAAACGGATCGTGTTGGCTCATGTTTGGTATATTCCTTTCCTCCCCTGCTGTTTTTACTGATGGATGGAAGGATGGGATGCATTTACCGCCAAGCTGCCCAGTTTTTGTGGAGAATACCGATCACTCATCGTCCATGACCTAAAATAAAGGAAATTCTGAAGGAACACGAGGTTGAATTTGGAGTTCCTGTGTCTCTGTGGTGTTTGGGTGAAGTAACAGAGGGGAAGGAATAATTTAAGCACAGTTTGTTATGTAATATCCAAAGTTGAACAAGTTTAACCTATGATCTCAGCAGCTGTTTTTCCTCTTTCTGTTTTCTTGCAGCCATCCTCAACGCCTCTGTGGAAGTGGTGCGGAGCAAGCGTCTGACTCAGGTCCTGGAGGTGGTGCTGGCCTTCGGAAACTTCATGAACAAAGGCCAGCGGGGGAACGCCTTTGGATTCAAGGTCTCCAGTCTGAACAAGATCGTTGACACCAAGTCGAGCATAGACAGGTAGGCCATGGAGGAGGATTTCATCCTTGTTCCACAGTGGATGAACCTAGCCTCAGACTTTAACTTGAATTGCATTTAAGACACTGTTAATGAAAAGTAAAAAAATCCGACTTGACTTGAGTTTAAGACAACTTCAAGAATAAGGGCAAGGCAGGAAATGTTTTTAGTATTTTAATACCCAGATTAATGAAGAGTGCTTCACAGTAAGACATAAACACCATCGAAACATAAAATCCAGGTTAAAACATGAAATATATCTAAAGAGAAACTGCGAATTTTAAGCTTCCCATAAGAGAACACCATTAAAATCCTTATTTAAACAACCAAAAATCTACCTTTTAAATCTTAATTGGAAAGTTGAAGTTTAGAAACTGAGGAGTGTAGAAGCTACATTCTGCCTCTCCTCCCTACACGCTTTTCTCACACATTTATCGTATTTCACAAAAGATAACATCAGAGTTTTGAAAGAAATTGACATAAAAACATAGAACTGTTCCAGCACATTTCAGTAAAGACATGTGGGAGTTTTCCTCTCTTTACAATGAGATGTTGTCAGTACAGTTGATGTTGCCACAGAAACAGGAACTACTGGCCTGGATTCAATTGACTCAGATGCGTCTTAATATAAACAATGAGATGAAGTGAAGCTCAGCACTCTCACTCCACTGCCTCCCTGACCTAATTCTTCTGTACACTCTGGTACTAAAACAGGTTTGGATCCTGAATATGAAACTTTATACTATACAACTCTCTGAACGCAGTGTATTCATGGCTATACCTGGGAGAACTGATGTATTCAGTCATATTTATAATTATCATGTCACTTCCTGAGGGCCTAGCTGCTATTTAGAGACGTGTCACCATGGTAACCAAACAACAATCTATACACAGACATAAAAAAACAAGCAGTCTTAATCCTTTGAAGAAAATGTAAATTTAAGAGGTTTTTTGGAATGTGTCACCGCTGTTTTTTAGGAAATTGAAGCTGGTCTGGCACAAATCAATACATTCTCCACACATTCTCAGGCAGAACCGATGCATCGTTGTTCAAATGCAGCACTCAGTTATTTGTATTCATTTGAGTAACTTCAGCAATTGATTTAAAGTGGATTCTATGCTGGTTAATATTCAGAATATCTTCTCAAATTCTATACTACTCCTTCAAACATACAACATGTTTGAACCAATTTAAAATACAAGGAACAGCTTGTATTGTAACCATTCAGTTATCATTCCACTGCAGAGTCAACATTGAGCCCCCAGCAAGGTATTTTAGAAATATATCCTGTGTAGCTTAATAATGAAAATCCAACCAGATGTGGAACAACGAAAGCTATAAACTCCAGATTAACATGATTTAGATTTTGGACAGTAAAACAAAAGCCTACTGACCATATTTTTGAGACCAACTGTTTTTCAGCCAGAGATACATAATTTGCTCTATATGATAAAAATAAATTACTATGATTACAATAACCTCTATATGGACGATTTCCTAAATCTAGAGTCTGATCCAGAAATGCTGAACAAAGCCAGACTCACTCCTTACATTGTTTAAGGACACATTCAGCTGATGCTAAGCTTTAAAAAAAGTCTTAGGTATAAGCGTACATTTGGCATAAAATTAAATATGTTTTTAAGTCTCATGATTATTATAACATTGCTTAAAAACTGTTGGAAAAAAAGCTGAAACAACAGTTTGAAACTTGGACAAAAATTTAGATTTTAGGGTCAAGGTTCAGTGAGCTTTCTGGGTTCGATCCCAGCCTGTGGTCTTTCTACCTGGAGTTTGCATGTTCTCCCCGTGACTGCGTGGGTTCTCTCCAGGTACTCCAGCTTCCTCCCACAGTCCATAAACATGACTGTTAGGTTAATTGGCATCTCTCAATTGTCCTTAGGTGTGAGTGTTTGTATGCATGGTTGTACGTCTTCGTGTGTCTATGTGTTGCCCTGCGACAGACTGTTATCCTGTCCTGGGTGTACCCCACCTTATGCCCATAGTCTGCCGGAGATGGGCACCGGCCCAACCGTGATCCTGACTGGTGAAGCGGGAGAAGATGGATGGATGGTTTAGTGAGCTCATAAAAGACAGACATATATTTTTCACATTTGTGTCTTGTAATCTGGCGGGTTCCCTAATTTCAGTTCAGTCCATATTTCTCTGCCAGACTCAATAAATAACGTTTGTTTTATAGTTGGTCCATCAGAATCATTAATATGTTCTGTTTAGCTGTTGCACTGCCTACAATGATTGGTGGAGTAGTAAGGAAATCTATTTGAGGAGTGATATTTGGAGCGAAAAGAGACTCTGACACTCTGGATTTTCCATTGTAATAATTATAAGAAAAAAAAATTAATTTGGTCCTATTCCACCATGTTTTTCATAATCCTTTTTTTTTCCCGTTTATCTTGCTCCTACTTTTAGTGCAACTTTTTACAAATTCAGGTTGAAACAAAGAGTTAAAAGCTGGAAAATATTGATATCTTTATAGATAGAAGAAAGCATAAAATTTCAACTTTTATCTAATGAAACACTGCTCTGATGCGACAGGAATATCACCATGTTGCACTACTTGATCATGATCTTTGAGAAGAACTACCCTGACACGCTGTACATCCAGGAAGACCTCAGGAGCGTGCCTGAGGCGGCCAAAGTCAAGTAAGCACACAGAAACCATGAAAAGTTTCAGATTTAACTTATGCTCTGAAGTATGATTTGATTTACAGTGTGTATGATTAATAACTGCAAACATTTCTTAATCTTCTTACTCCTCAGTTTGTCAGAGTTAGAAAAAGAAGTTCACAACATCAAAAGCGGGCTGAAGGCTCTCGAGGCGGTGAGTTGTGTTGGATTTTATTTTTTTTTCTCCCTCCCACTGGTTCTTCTGCCTGTAATTATGTTTTCGAGCAGAAGTAGAGATATACAGCATGCTGAGGTGTTTAAATGCTGGTAATGTTCGGAGTTTGACAGCATGGCTGTGCCCCACACACAGAAGGCTGGAAAAAAATAATCATTTCAGCATTTGGTAAAGTTAGAGTGACCAGCTTTCAGTCTGAATGTTTCACAGCTTGTGTCTGTGTCGCTTCCCACCAGGAGCTGCACTACCAGCAGAGTAGGACGAGGGAGCGTGGGGATAAGTTTGTGGCTGTGATCGGTGACTTCATCACTGTTGCTGGGTTTAGTTTCTCTGAACTGGAGGACCAGCTGAGTGAAGCCAAGGACAAGGTAACCCTTTAAATGATCATGTTTAAACTTGCATAAAGTGATATCATCAGCTTTTTTAGATCTGGTCTGAGGATACCTTGGCTTCAAATTACAATAATATATCCACAACAATCAGCGTATGCTCAAATGTCCAGGTGGGTGGCCTTTATACATCCAACACTAGTGATCCTTGCTGATTGACCTGTGTGTCTCACAGCTGGAGGAATAAAGCAAAAGAAGTGTAATCTGAGAAGCGTGACGCCTCTGGTCATCCCACTAAAAACCTGTGGGACGATTTTAGCCGTGCTTGGAAACCCCGAATTCAAAGATTACCCAGGAAACCCCCCTCCTACGTCCTCTCTGTGTCTCTTTAAGTTAGCGTTTTAAATCTGCTCTCCTTGCATTTGCAAGTGGAACAACTGGCCTTTTGAACCCCGCTGGCTCCAGTACTGATGTATGGTAGGAAGTGTGTCAGCTGAAGACATCAGTGGGACTGAGGGAATGTTGGAGTAAGACTGTGCTGAAAAGATTTATGGGAACATAGTTAAGTTGTAAGATGATGGTGCGCCAGTTCATATTTAGCTGAATGCTTCTAAATCTTACACCCTTTTTCTTTAGCACAGACATTGCATTGTTTTAGTTCATCTATCCCCTCTAATTAATGACAGTGTTGAAGACCTGAACAGCTGTTTTCCTCCAAACAGTCAACAGGTTGCAAGACAGATGAAGAAAAAGAAAGTAGACCAGGCTTAGGGGTTTCATGTAGAGCCTCCCTTCTGGTTAATTATTTGCTCAAGGAGGGTTGAAAATTGGAGGGAAAATTGTTTGGACGTCATGGGAGACGAACTGGGAAGAATAGGACACCAGTCAGTGCAGTAGAACAAAAGAACCTGTGTTCGCCGGCCCAGTCACCAAACACACAGCTGTGTATGTGTCTGTGGTTGGTAAGTGGGTGTTTGTCAAGAGCCTCTGACGGCCTGCTGGATTTCCACTGGAATATTGTACAGATATGAAAGTCAGGATGTGTGTCTGGTCTTTAGGAAGGTGAAGGATAACCAAACAGATCAGCCTGCTGAGGCTAATAAATCTCCATGACAACAGATTCATGAGTCAGAAATTGAGATAGGAAAGTTGCGGCATCAGAAGACCAAGCAAGTTAGTTTCCTAAGGCGTCCAGTAGTTCGGCTCATTCGAAATACAGGCAGATCTGTGACAGACCGGATACTTTTGGTAATTATTTCACAAAATGCACAAATATTACAAGAAAGCTTACTAATCGAGAGGTTCTACTCCATGTTATAGTTCTGTTGTTAGCCATGTGAAATGTGTTTATATTCAATTTTTAGCTGATTTTAATTATATTCAGTTGACCTGTATGTAATGTTTGTAGATGAACATTTTGCTTACATGATGAAAAAGTACAGCAACTTAAGGATTAGTTTCATAGTAGGTGTTAAGAATAAGTGGATGTAGTCATACCAATACTTACCTCTTTGCATTTATATTTACTGAATGCATTGTACCATGTATAGCTGCATGGACGTGCACAGATAGACACTAGGTGGTGCTAGAGCACCTGCACCCTTTCCTTCTGAACATACAGTGCCCTGATGATGATTTGGGCTTTTTGTTTTTCTAACAGTGTAGCTTTAGTGTGTGGCCAAAAGGTAGCGTTTCTGGATTCAAAAACTTTTACCAATGCTGCCAACTTTTGTACTTTTGCACAAAAACACCCCCCCTTTCGCCCCCCGCTCGTCTCTGCGTGCCTCTCTCAGCATGAACGTGCTGCACCCTAAGCAGACATAAGAACTGTGGGCACTCAATGGTGCAATGCTTCTCTCTAATGCCCTCCACCCCGCCCTTGTGACTGGTAGGCTAACTATCCAGCTTACAAACAAAAAGTATTTACCAATTGCAGCATCAAGGCTGGACTATTGCAGTTCTTTATTGATCCACAAGCTGTATTAAAAGCCTTCAGCTGATCCAAAATGTTGCAGCCAGAGTTCTGATGAAAATTAAGAAGAGAGATATTTCATATTTCTTCTATCTTAAGTTCTCTTCATTGGCTTCCTGTTGAACATAGAATAGAATTTTAAAATCCTCCTTCTCACCTATGAAGCCTTAAATGGCTTGATGCAAACTTGAGAGCATAATGTGATATTTAAGATCTCTTTTCTGTTTTCCTGTAGTTTAGCATAGCTTATCAATGTCTATCACAATGCTAGCGATAGCGAATGACTTCCCTCGAACTATTTAAACTAAGCTGCCATTGGTCTTTGAAATGTTGCCCATTTTTTGCCAAAGGCGTCGGCATCATTACAATTCAAAGGATTATTTTTACAAAGTTCAGGGAATTGCTTAGAGATTTTAAAAGTGAATAAGATTTTATTTAATTAAAAGTGAAAGTCTTTTATCAACAATTCTAACCA
>JAUZNJ010065386.1:0-12136 GCA_034780135.1 Jordanella pulchra
TAAATAAATAAATCGTATAACATCTTGCTCTCAGGAAATCTCGCTGTGGGCGAGCTCTTTATCGGTAAAACCCTGGTGGATGAAAGGCATAGCAATAATGATTTTTTTTCTCTCCTAATCGGACCTTGTCAGCAAGGCGTCTTATCGTGGAGAGGAAAATGACACCGATCCTATCGAAGAGCCTGGAGTCCGAGTCGGCGGCGTGCGTCCCCCCTCAAAACCCCCCCTTCCCAATCATAGTCGGCCATGGCCTAGCCATATCTAGCGCCGCCACAAACGGCGAACGTCGCTTTTTTCATGTGGACTTCAAAAACGTTGCGAGTCATTAAAATTGCACCCACGTTCGGCGGCGGGGATCAGCCGCTCCAGAGTGAAAATGGGATGTGGGAAGAGGAGACTCGGTAAATGTGTTAATTCGGTCCTCACATGTTTACGGCTTAATTTTAATCTGTTTGAGGGGGAGGAGGGGTCGAAGGGACGATTGGAAAGGAAGGGGGAGGCAACGAGAAAGCCTCGCACTGCAATAAATCGCTATTATCTTTGACACCCTAGGACTCAGCTGTTCCAGGGATTTAGGGGTCCACTGGCAACAGTGTCTATCAAAGGGCATGAAAACACTGTTTACGCTTGAACTGCGGTAGCTAAGGTGCAATCTCTAGTTTCAGACTGCCCAGACAAAAGGCCCTACGTGGACAATGGCCGGCTAGCATAGGGGCCCTCAATGGAAGAGCTGAACCAACAAACTCAAGTGTGTGTCTGAGACTATGAGCCAGTTTCTTATATCTGTAGGGAAGTCTGTGTTTTATTCCTAGTTTTAGTTGCAAACACCGAAATATTAGCCTTTAAATCTTGGTGCCTCAGTTGCGCTTCAGTCTACCTGCTGTTAAACTACCACTACTTCCCTCCTTTGTTCTTCAATTAGATGCCCATACAGTGTTATTGATAGCTTCAATAAAATTATAAGAAAATGAAATAATTACACCTTTAGTCACTTATTAGTTTCAACAAGCCTCTCAACATAATGAGTCTTTTGGAGGTAATGATCTGACTAGTCGGCTAATCTGAGCTTCGCTGCTTAGTTAAACATGAGGCAATGTTGTTACCACAAATTTTACTGTCATCATGAAAAAAAAACATAACCAGTTCCATGTCTGGATGTTTCTTGTTTGTTTGGGTTTTTTTTCTGGGTAAAAACGTGCTTCTGTCTGTCTTCTACACTTTAGTCTAAATATATGGCAAAAGACCTGGGGATGGTTTTCACAAACTGGTATTTTACCAGAAATGCTTGTAATCCTGCTACTTTCTCTGTGTTGCGTTTGGCCTCTTCAGTCTCTCTGACTAGTTTCAATCTTTAAATAAATATTACTTTGGAGTATTTTGGTGTAAATTTCCTGAATCACACACAGAAACTGTGATATCTTTCTGTTTCTTTGCCTCTTTTTTTGCTAACTGTTGCTTTTACAGTGGAGGGGCTGTTGGGATTTTTGACCAAGGAAAACTTAATATTATCTAAAACATTCAGAATTTTCTAGTTAAGGTTTGGTGTAAACCTAGTGAGAGTAAAATCTCAATGCTGAGTAATTATTACTTTTTGTTTTTGATATTTTCTACTTTGTGTTTTTCACTTTAATTGTGCAGAAAACATTTCATATCAAAAGTAAAACAATGTTTGATACGCCAGTTGTTTTCTTATAAATTGTCTCACAATACTAAGTACATCATTTCCTTTTTCTTTTTAATTATATTTTATCTTTAAAAAAATAATTTTGATACATTTTAAAGAGGTCAGTGTATAGATTCATGCTTTGTAAATGTTGCTGTCTTCTTAACATAAATAATGAAAACCAATCATTTTAATACCATTGACCAGTGAAAATGTCCAAATTGTGCCCCAAATATCAATATTCGTTGTTGGGACCATTATTTCCAAGTACTGAGTTAACAGCTCAAGTTCACTAGAGCTTCACCTCAGGATGCTCTGCAGATGCTCTGTAGGGTTTATGTCCAGAGACATGTTGGGCCAGTGCAGTCTTGGAGGTGTTGGGTCATTATTATGCATTAAAGTTTCAGATAGGAGATAATCCTCTGCTTCAGTAAGTCACAATGCATGATGGGATTTATGGTTCCCTCAAAGAACTGTAACGCAGCAAAATAAGAAGCACTTATGCAGCCCTATATCTTGGCACTCCCACCCTCGTGCTCGACTTTAGGCAAGACACACTACTTGTTGTCCTCCTCACCTAGCTGCCATTTGATAGGTCTTATGCCATTTGAGCACATTCGTTTATCTCGGTCCTACAGAGCAAAGGACGTTGTTTCAGGAATTTAATTCCTTACTCTCCTTGTCTTCAGGGAATTGGTTTTGGTGCTTCTTGTGCATCATCTATAGGAGACATTTCATTTTGGAATAGCAACCTCGCAGGGCAATTTTAAACAGAGTGTGGCGAATGGTGTGAGTACTGATAGTCTCACCCTTCACCCCTGCAACCTGTGCATCAATGCTGGCAGCACTGATGCGTCTAATTTTTAAAGACAACCTCCGGATATGATGCTTGGCACAAGTTCTCAACTTCTTTGGTTGATCTTGGGCTCAGACGCCGTGTTACAGCTTAGTTATCAGGTGTTAGGGATCTTATTATACCCCCTGCTATGGTTATGTAGACAATTCAGCTTTTTTCAGTTGTTTTGAGATTTCTTTTACCACAAGGTGCCATGTTTAGCTCCAAGTCACCAGTATGGTAAAGTATGAGGGAAATGACATCAAAATTAACACACCTGATCTTCAGTCACACCTGGGACCTTGTAACCTGGGTGGAAATGCAAACTTCTTCTGTTATAAAGCCATATCTCATGTTGTCACATAAGATATTATAAATATTTACAAAATTGTAGTTAGTGTATTGAATTTGTGAGATACTGTACATTTCAGTATTAAGAAAACCACTTTAAGCTTTCTGTCCAATTGTACAAAATAAATTCAGACACATTTAAAAACAACCCCCCCCCCCCAAAAAAAAAAAAAAAACCCGTTAAGGACAGTAAAATAAAGTCAGATCCTTCGTTAAACTACTGATGTGAAAATTTGCCACAGAACCGTATCCTTAAAGGATACCTGCATAGTGAATGACTTTGCTGCTGTCAGATCGTTTTCAACTCTGCAGATTAAGTTAATAGATTCCTAAATATTAACTAAAAGCAATTTTAGTGAATCCTTTTCTCTAAAACTCCTGAAATAAACTCATTTTGTAATTACGTCCCCCACAAATGGTTGGATATAATCTAGTCCTAACCTCAAAACCCCCTCCAATAGCGAAATTGCTGCTATATCTTAAAAGGCACCTTCGTCCCAACCTTAAATCATTTTTTTCTTACTATTTTTAGGTCATAGTAACAAAAAAAGATCCCCCCTGCCTTGGTGCACGCAGGAGAAAAAAGTGTAGCATTGACCTCTGTCTGACACAGAGAGAAATGGAGGGAAGAGAACCGGAGATGTAGAGAGAGTGAGGGGAAAACAAACGAAAAAAAAAACAACAGCAGGAGTGACGGAGTGGGAGAGAGAGCTAAGACAACAACTGTGAAGAGCCACATAGGGTTAAAGAAAAGCTGTTTGAGAAGGAAATGGCAAACTTGACTTGGGGGGGGGGGGGGGGGGGGGGGGGGGGGGGGCAAAATTTCGTTGCCCCCCCCCCCCCCCCCCCTAAAGAGCTGCTACATCTGAGACGTTGAAGTATTAAAAGCAGAAAGGATGGACAAATAAATGAATAATAATAATAAAAAAAAGGAATGGAACCGATAGAGAATGATGCCAGCTTGTCACCGGGGAGTATTTATCAAGCACATTAATCCAGTGATAAAAGTAATGCTGTGGACAAGAAAAGGATTGATGTGATTTAAAAACCCTAAAAAACAGACTTTTATCTGAGATGCTGGATGAGAGATGTTTCGACTAGAGAAGGTTAGCAAAAAATATAGTTTTTTTTTCTTATTATCAACAGCAAATAAAATACATCATCTTCCTTCAGATTTTTTATACTAGAGCAGCATCAGCATTATTATTCAGATAGAGAATAAAACATTTTAAAGCTATTTTTATATGTTCATCTTTTGCTTTCACTGTTTCTTCAACCAGTAAAATTCAGTAATATATTATAGGTGATTAATTATGAATCTTTTACTTTATTTCTGCTGAGCCGAATTACAAAAACTGAATAATGAAAAAACACATAAAAATAACAAAAGAATTGTTAAATAGATAAAACATGTCTGAGTTGTGTGTGTGTGTGTGTGTGTGTAACAGTAAGAGGAGTAATAAGCAAATAAAAGAATTGTTTTTTTAACAGTAGATTTATAAATGTTAATCTGTTGAATAGGTTTCTATTAAATGTGGGGTTTTCTTACTTTTATTACAAATTCATAATATTTATTTTATGTTTAATACACCTGCTTCTAAACCTCTTGTTTCAAATAAAATTCAAAAATCAAGACAAAAGTAAGATTTATTTGAGAATACATTTAAATCTTTGTTTATTTTTTTATTCTTGGATCATCAACTGAGAAAACTATAAATTTAGAAAAAGATGAAAATTTGTCTTTAAAAAAAATGAGCTCTCTGAAAAGATTTTATTATAGAGGTATGTATTGTACCTTTTTTTCCAAATGAATTGACTCCTATATACATTTAAGATTAAAATGTAATCCTTTAAACTGTTTTATGGTCACAGTTCAGCGCCTGCCAGACAAGTTATGGAGGGAAGACACCTTGAAAGAACTAATCCCATAGGCTTTGATGAAGTTCTGATTTGTTTTCACTTATTTCACCAAATAAAGATGCTAAGTAGCCTATTTTACAGTAAACCCACCTAAAACCTTTACCTGTAAACAACCTATGGTGTAAATTTGGAAATCAACAACTGATCATGAATCCTGCATTAATGGATGCTGTATGTAGCCTTGAGGCCACTATTTGATCCTGTGTTGGAAAGCAATATAAAGCTAAATGCAGTTATTGGCTCATTAAAAAAAAAAAAAAAAGAAATCTGCATCTTCTATAGACGTTCACAAATCCCATCACCCCTGCAAGACGCACAATTATAATGTCCAACCGCTGTGAAGCATGTTAGCCATCTCCGTCTGTTCCTCGTGTCTCTGTTGCTCTGTGGTAACCCCAAGTAGCACACCTCCTTTTCTCTGTCAAAGAAGCCTCCTTCTTGGCCGTTCTGTGCCCATCTGACGGGGTGCCGGCCCGTTTAAGACACCCGGGGAACATGAAACGGAGCCGGTCCGAGATGTCAGCTGGTCGCCCCATCTGTCAGTCAGTGGGATTGTAAAGCTGCTGTCCTGGGGGGTAACCTTAGGAGTGCTCTGTGTCCCACTCAGGCATGGCATACTGGCTATTTGTGTGTGAGAAAGCAGAAACTCTTACAGTTTTGGGCAAATACGCTGCTGACATTGTGCTTTGAAATTATACGACTGGTGACTTTTTTTTGTTTTTCTTTTACCAAAATAACCACAGTTATGTTCTGTTATTTCATCATCATTGTACAGAACATCGCAAAGTAACTGCTAATTTCAAACTTTTCAAAAATGACCGTCATTTAATGGAATTTAATTGCATTAATCTATACAATCAAAATTAATTTGGATTGAAGTTAACTTGTCTGACATCAGATCTGGGACAATTGTGGAACATTTTTATTATTGAAGGACTTGTCAAGATTTTTAAATTACCTTGATTTCAGTTTCTCAGAAAAAGAAAAAAAAAAACCAACCAAATAAATAATGAAATGAATTTGATAGTAAAAGACAGTTTGACTCCCATATAAATAAACGAAAGCAGTGAAACGATGTTGAATAGAAGCAATAACTCCTGTTCATGCATTCTATCTTTTGGTAGATAGGCTGCGCCCTTGAGCTGCTTTAGACTGAACTCACTGCATGTTTCTCTCCCATAAAAAGACAATCCTAAAAGCAAGCCTCTGCATAAACACACACAGAACCTTGCGAATGGTTCTGCGTGAGTTCCTAAAAAGAAAGTGTTTGAACGGTCAACACAGACTTGTTTAGTTTGGTTGTTGTGTTTGTCCAGGTTGTCTAGGTATCATCTGTCTTTTTTCAAGTCTACATCAATGGATCTATTTGTGTTTTCCTGCTGGATTTACTGTGCAGTTAAACCGTCATATTCTTGTGTAAAATCAGATTTATAGCAACAAAGTCCTCCTCTATTATTCTGTTATAATTTGTGCTTGATTTATTTGTTTTATTTGTTGGCATCTTTGCTTGTTGACCTCAGTGTCGCAAACTTCTTTTAAGTAGTGCAGACATCCCCCATGTTCCCATCAGTTGGTCTCACCACATGATGTGTGTAGCTGTCCTGAAGGGCTGATGTATGCGCAGTTATGCGGCAGCAAGTCCTCGACGAGAACTTCTATGATCTGGGGTTACTCAATCATCAATCAGGGCCAACCGCGGCGCACTGTTCTGTCGCCCATCTTTTAAAGCGCAGTTGTGAAAGACTGACTAAGACGGCCTAAGGGACACCTTCCTCGGTCTGGCACATCTCAGGTTTGATGTGCGTAGGTGCCTAGTTATGACTTACACACAGAACAAAGTTGATGCATTGATGTAGACTTTTGGAAGTGTTTGGCGAAGGCCATTTGATCGCATGAATGTGCTTTTTGGTATTTATTTTTAGAAATCAGTTTTTGCTAATTTTAATTGGCAGATTTGTTTGCATAATTAGTTTAAGATTCTGCCACAGAAATGCTCATTCTTCTCTGCCTTCAGCTACATTACCAAGGTACAGAAGGGAAAAGGTTCAAATGAAATCTTCTTACATTGTATGAACTTTGAATTTTATCAGGAAAATTTTAACCTTCCTTTATTGCTTCACTTGTGGTGATTTTAGCTGGTAATAGATTCAATAATATATGAAATCCAAAAACATTTGTCCTTATAAAAGCAGCTTTGTAAAAGAAAATGGATGCAAAATATTTAGCAGATACTCTGCATTAAAATGTTCTCCGTAAAATGAGGCTGGCTTGAGACCAATTGAAATAAAATGTGGGCAGGCAGACTTCAAAAATAAAGAAAGTAGTGTCAGAGCATCAAAAGGAAAAATGCAATATTTGATTTTTTTTTATTTTCTTAAAAGCAAGTCAAAATATTTCTCAGTATAATCCAGATTATTAGATCTGAACTTAAATGAGTCTGTATTTTAGTATGAATTTCTATATTAACTTAATCTAATAGTTTTATTTCAAACTGAAAAGAATGAACAATTCTTTATTTTACCAGATATTAGTTTCATTATTACAGTAAAATGTTTTTACTTGTGCTTGTTATAAAGTTGATGTTTTGCCTCTTTATTTCAGCCAGCTGACTATAAGTGCACAGCAACTGGTGGGGGAGGGGTTGTCCTACATATGTGAAACTTTAGGCACTCCAGGATTTTTCCTCACCAAGACTCCAGACTATTGGAAGGGCATCTAATCTAACTTTAAAACTCGTGTTTACCCCTGTGCCAGTAACCAGTCCATACATATGTTTAATCTATAGAAATGCTCATCGGTTTTCCTTTATGTAAGGCGCTGGGCTGTTTTAATGAGCTATTTAGATGGCCAGCTGAAGCTTAGTTTAAACAACCAACTTGGTGAATAATTGTTATTGCCTCCTAAAGGCCAGACGTGCAGAATTTATGCAAATTCAGAGCAAAGGGAAAATCTCTGCGTCTGAGCTTGTCTTGGAAGAATTGCATTCCTTTCATGTGAACCACATACACACTCTGAAAGAGCAGAGCAGATGATGGTGATGATGATTAAGATCTTATGCATCTGCAGACACTGTGTTTGTTGTGTATGTGAGACTGAATGTTTTTATTTTCTTTTAAAGAAAACCTTTCGGTCCCCTCAGTCTATTGTGACAGGTTCACCCATCTCTCCTGGGGAGGATTTCACTCCCAATTTAAACGCAGCCGCCGTCAAGTGACAACAATGGCTGCGGCACTCTACCTTAGGAACATGAATGCAGTTAACTTAACAAGTCTCGATATGTGAGCCTCATCTTTGATGTAATTGATTTGAGTGGTTTCAGCATCTTTCTTGCAAAAAAAAGTAGATTTTTTTTTTTTTTATTCTTTTTTTTTTTGTTAGTAAATCTGTCAGAATGATCCTCAGAGGAATATACGTCACTCTTGTCTCATTTTTGCAAAAAGATTTCCTACCTTTTGCTACATTTCTTCTAAGTGTTCGCCAATATGAAACAGTCACATCATGAAAACATTGTGCTAAGATGAGAAAGTATTACTTTGTGTTTACTAAATTTAAAGCAGAAATATGAATAGCGTGATTTGGCTGACTTTGTTTCCAAATATGTCTTTGTCTCGCAAAAAAAAGGCTAATATACTTTCAATTACAGCTATAATATTGTTATATGTTACAGTTGTTTGAATATTCTTATTTAAATAAGGTAAATATACAAAATAAAAATCCACTAATCTTTGTTTTTAAGTGCTCATTGTACAGAATATGTTGCACCTTGTTGCTGTTGTTCTCTTTATTAAGTAACATAGGTATAACAACCTGCTATTTGCCATTTTATTAGTCAGGCTATCTGCTCATTCAGCTAGCTTGCAGTTACTAGCTTACTTCACATACATGATGTATATAGCTCACAGCACATTTTTAGCTTTTAAACCATCACCGTTTGTGTTTTAAATTGTTGGAAATTTTACCTGCTGCTAAATATTCTGTGCTGTAAGCAGGGAAAGAATGAAGCAACCCTATTTCAGCCAGCTGTTCGACAGTGTGGAGCTTGACGTGTAACATTATGCTCCTTACACCTGGGGAAATCTACAATACATCCTCTGCTACTTTGGTTAAAAGAATAATAAGTTATGGAGCTTTAAAAATCTTTTTATAGTTTTAAAACAATAACAAATGTAAAGTCTTTTTTCTTCATTAATAGATATCATAGACATTCCTTTCTGTTTTGACTTGGATCAAGTTCACTCTTTGCCATTGGATGGGTTCGCAGGAGGAGCATTCATGTTTGCTACAGAACGATCAGAAACATCAATAATAGAAACCAGAACAAGGAGCCTTCTCAGTTAAAGCTGCTGGTCATTTTACTTGCATCATATTTCAGTGTTTAATGGCTTTGTTTTAGTATAAATATAGTATCTATTGTTTACTCTTTGATGTTTTTCCACAGATTCTGCAACACATTAGGCTTGGATGTCACATCTGTTTCACAAACAACACAAAAGATGGAATACCTTAAACAAGACTTTTCAGTTGCTAAACAACAGTCACATAATATAAGAGTTTAGATTAAAAAAAGTCTCTTGTGGGAAATTATCAGAGACCACCTTTAAGAATTAACCAGCAAAATTGCATCTGTTTAAGTTCTTGTATTAACAACAGAAATTTTGAGGTAGATTTACAATCCTTGTTCTGTACTTAAAGTGCTTTGAGAGTAGCAACACATAGACAAGACATTGGCTATGTTTACATGCACAATATTTACAGATCGGATTGAAATGTAGTTGGGTTAAGAAATGTAAAATAATGGGATTGTACCATTTATATGGACTTAAGTAATTGGAATAAAAAGTGTGTCACATAAACATTGAAATATCCCGATAACAGCTAGCCAAAGCAGTTAGAAAAATGGCACGTTGACGTGGCGAATAAATGCTCATTCAAGTCAGCTTGTCTCATTCAGAATAACTTGATCCTGAGGTTTTTAATTCGATTAAAATATTCTGATTAACATTTCTAAATATTTTTAGTCTGATCAACGGCTTATTTTGGTTACTTATGTCTATGTAAACCTAGACACTGACATTTTTCCACATTTAACCCCTACTGATTGATAGATGTTAGGAGTGTTTCAGCGAGGGATAAGACTACAGCTTCCTGAAGTAAATGTAGAGTTTTCTTTAGAAACCGAGTCTGTAGAAAATGTGGACTGAGCATAGAATTGAAGCTTCTTAAGGTCCAGTGACGATTCGAAGAGCCGTTTTATATGCTGGGGTTGACCCACTGGGGCTGATTAAGTTCAAATCCATCAAAGTTTAGATCACCTCATGCTAAGATTTTCACAATGCTAAAATTCCTTCGTCATACTGATTTAATAGCCAATTGAAGATTGTGAATGTGCAATTATATTGGAACTAATTTAGATGATTAAATATTAGTGCTGGAGTATTTCTGTCTAGGTGCATTTTTTAAACGGTTAATTTGCCTCTTAGAGAGATTAAAACCACTTTGAGTGCGATGGCCACGCATCTTGAGCCACCTGGATTTATTTGGGCCAAACAAGAGGGCCCCGTGTCTGTCTGGGCTCCCTCTTCTGTCTGCAGAGGGGCCTTAAAGCCATGAACAGAAGGTGCCTCTTCACAACTCACACCTGAGGTCCTCCCAGCCGTCCTTACGGCCTCTGTTTTCTCTCTTTTCTATCGCTCTGCTCTGTGTCCTCTCCACTTCTCTCCCAGGCCGCGGCCTGGCCTAGTTTTACCTCTCCCACTCCGGACCCTTTGATGTCAACTATGTTGGCCCTTTTTACAGATCAAGTGTACTTTATAAATATCCCATTTGGGCAATCCTCAGTCTGTTTATGAATATACATTACAAAAATAGGATATGAAGGTAATGGTCTACAAAGAGAAGCATTTCCTCTCATGTGTATTAGCTGTCTGTATTATTGTAAATGATGCTAAGGTTTTCACTTACAGCCACTCTTCTGTTTACTTGATGCTTTTTTTTTTTTTTCTTCCTCCAACTACTGAAAGTTTCTTTGCCTTTTTTGATGTTTTTATTTCAACAAACCTCCCAACTCAGTTCTTAGAAGAAAATGCTTTATACAGTGCGTAAATGCGTGTTTGCTTGTCTGTTAGCATCTTTTTCATTTAATCTTGAAGTGACAGGGTGTGAAGCTGGGTAGGCGTGTGCATCTGAGAAGTCAAAAGCTCAAACACTAACAAGACATCAAGTTGACTGTTTTCCCTTTTTTTAAGTTAAAAGCAACTTAGACTGCAAAGATTCACATTCTTCTGGTCAGTTCAGTAACTATATAGATTTGTATCTGTTGATACTCCATTTAATAAAAATTGATCTTGTCCTCTCTGGCAAATTAGCTTTTTAGTGTCTGTTTACAGCTTAATGTGGCTTTGAGTTGGAGAAAAATAATAATAGGTTTGTTGTATATATGTGTATTTGTCTTACCTTTCTTTCAGCTTTTTAGCTCTAGATATAACTTGCAAACCAAGTGCATCAAGTTCACTAATGCAGGAAATTATCTAGTTTAGTTCATCACAAAACACTATTAATCAGATGTGGTGAACACGTCCAAAGGGTAGGCAAAGTTTTTATGCAGTCAGCTTTTAGAAAAGCAAAATGGTTTTAAGTAAATGTGTATCGGGATAACTTTATTGATCCCAAGAGTTAACTTTGTCATTATTGTACACATGTTGCATATTTAGTAGGAACATTTGAAATACCAAATGAACTAGCATGGTAAAGCATTTTTTGCAAAAATGTTAAGATATTTTTACACCCCTGTTTAAATTGAAATAGGTTTCAATTATTTATTGTTTGTGAATTGTGTCTATTAGAATCAACAAAATGCTTCAAATCCTCAGTAAAAGAGGATAAGAAAAGAACTTTTTCAGTTGTTGAATTTTAAGAGGGACTGATTGTGAAGAAAAGGTTTTAGTCAACTTGATACCTTTACCAATTTATAGGCACGTTTTATACCCTCAGTTATTTTAAAGCCTATTTAAAAAAGGTAATGACTGTGATTATTTAGCACAATATTATAAGTAGGATTGTTTAAAACTGCCATCATCATAAATGAGATTGAAAGCACACATTTGTGCATTTGTGGTACTGAGCACAATAGTTTGTCTTAAAACACAGATGCTTCAGTTTTCAAGTGAAATAAAAATACATGAGATTGTCTTAAAAAATGTGTTATTATATTTGAATGTTTTTATTTCCTCACCATTTTTTTTTAGTTTGAATTCGCATGAAATGTGAAATATTCTGATTCCTTATCAACCTAAATAAACCATAACTGACCTCATTGTCTGTCAAAGCAGTTACGAAATTGACTGATGGGTGATAGGAAACATCCTGTT
>JAUZNJ010065386.1:12236-26796 GCA_034780135.1 Jordanella pulchra
AAATAAACCATAACTGACCTCATTGTCTGTCAAAGCAGTTACGAAATTGACTGATGGGTGATAGGAAACATCCTGTTGCAAACAGCTCCTTTTCATCTCCAACCTTTTTTTGCTGACAGAAATTGCAAACTTTTCGAACCCCGAAAAGAGCAAAAAAGCTTCCAGCAGAGAGAAGGAAAAAAAAAAGAAAAAAAAAAAAGAGGGTGTTCATTTGTTGAACTTCCTCTGGTCAATAGCTTTCTATAGTGTAATTTGTATTTTCAAAGCAATTAAAAGTACACATTACTGATATTACAGCTATAAATTGTATCTATCTACTGACTCTTTGCCTTTTGTCTGAGTGGAGTAGGTTGTTCCTTCTAGTCTTAACGTCTAGGAAGTTAATCCAATGTTTTTTAGGGTTTTTTTTGTCCCAAGCAAAGTTTTCTGGTTTTAGCTAATAAAAATTAGAACTTCTCATCCATTACAAACCAAATTATACTTCTCCTCTCTATGTGATTCATGATTCCTTCAGTTCATGATGTTTCCCTAATATTATCAATGATATAGTGCATGGTTAAAGCCGTGATCCTCGACCATTTACTCTGAAGAAAATATCTCTCGTCATTGAAGTTTTTGGTGAAACACCATTGATTGCCTTCCTGGTGGAATAAAACAGCTTTCTTGTTTTTTAGTGTCTAAATTGTACGGTAAGCTGTGACATTCTTCTCTATCTTTCGTAATGTTTTCTTTATAATTATTTAAATTCTCCATGAAGTTGCGCTAAAGCAGCTGTATGTTCTCAGACATTAAGCTTAGTGCCATATCCGCATGTGGGTCTGTTTCTGCAGATATATGTGTGTGTTTCCTATCATAATAGTGTGAAAGATTATTCTTCGAGATGTCTGAGACCGTAATTAGTGAATTGCTTTGAGTCAGTCAATTCCAGATCAGTAAGATGGTCTGCAGGGAGTGAAAGGAGCAAAAACATGGGTAGAGGAGGGAAGAAAAGAGCTTTCCATTTTATAGCCCTGATGGAGGTTATATTTTCTGTGACAACTGGACCAGAGTAATCAAAATGTGTTAATAATCCCTTCAAAGGGCTCGGCGGCACATCAGTGGAGAGCTTCATTGAACGCTCAATCCTCCACCAGACCTGGGTTCTGGCTGCCCCTCCTTCACTGAACCTTAGTCGCTTCCTTTTCTTCCCTGTCCTGCTCCAAATCCATCATCTTTTACTTTTGATCTTATCCACCATGCTTAACCAATGCTTCCTTGCAGTGTCTCTCAAAAATTTGGACATTAAGCCGAGTCCTCTTACTTCCAAATTTGTAACAGTAGCCCAAGCAGTGAGGTTTGTTGAGGGTTGTAGAGACAGAAGAAGGCATTGGTCTGAATTGTAGGGTCTGGTTTGGCATCATGCTGTCTTTGGTAGCCCCCCCAACCGGGATGGTTCAGGTCAGACTGCATAGGTTCCAATAAGTTCTACCTTTTGTTTGAGGATTAACTCAAAGGTCAAAGTTCACAAGGCTGACCAGATGGGGTCTCCGGTGCTAAATATCCATACCATCCGTTCCTGAAAGACAGTTGAGCGTCGAGATCAATGAACTGAATCGATAAGCGTTGTGGTGGAAGTAATGCTGGCAAAAAGTTTGACTGCATGCATATTGATCAGAAAGGAGCTAGGAGCTGTAGGCTATTGATTAAAGTTATTTTTTCCTGCTTCTTTGGACACTTTTAGCTCATTTTGCCTTTATGTAGACAAAGCACAACAGAACAGGTATTTGGCAGCTAATGATAATTATTTATAATAGTTCTATCACTGTCATTATACGAATTACTGAAAAACTGCTGCTTTCTTTAAACATCCTCTGGGAAATAGCCTGACATTAACTTGGGTCAAGTTTATTAGAAAATATATCTTTTTTTTGCTACAATGATTAATTGGGATGAGTGATATTACTAATAAATTGATGATAAAACAATTCTTCTGTGTAGTTTTGTGGTAGAAATCACACCTCTTTATGATACTTGTGTCTTTAAGACAGCTTTTTAAATGTGCATGTTTTGAAGAGCAGTATTTGTTATTGTTGGACTATTATGCCTTTGCCATGCAGTCGTAGCCATGTGGTTACCTGCGAAGAAGAAGATATTTTTGATAATCTCTTTTATATTATAAAGATAGTACATCAAATCATTGTAATACATTTTTAGGTCCATATCTTCCACTCTGACCTGGAGAAAAACTAATATCAACTGTTTGAGCGTTGTATTATTTTCCATTTGATTGTTTTTTTTTATTTTTTATCAGAACTATTTTGGAAATTGCTGAATTAATTTGTGTTTTATGAAAGTAAGAGGAAAATCCAGCAGCTTTTTTTGTTCACTCGATGACATGTAGCAACAGGTAGGGAGAAGTTTGTGCTGCATTACGTTGTTCTCCCTTCAGCTACGGAAAAGTCAAATTATTCCACCTGTTTCTATGGCATGTCGTCTGGAGAAAGTATGAAGTAAAGCTCTGAGGTTTGGGAACCATAACTTTTCCACTCTTGGCATCCCTTCTTATTGGTACAGACCCGTGTTTAGATAGTTACAAATTAGATCTTCCTGTTAATTAGCTCTTTCTGTTCTAAAGTACCTCAGAACCAGCTGCATAGCTCTAAACTAACCAACATTTGCAGCATAACTATAATATTTCTTGGGAGGGGGTGGGGGGTTCTTAAACTTGGCTCAGTTCTTTCATCTTGATGAGATAAAAGGTCCGTGTCCTTTTAGAACAGATAAACAAGGACGAAACCTAATAGTGTGATTATAGTAGGATAAACTTTGTCAAGGTTACAGCTAGTAACACAGTACTTTATGACATATATTCATATGGTTGTTTTAAAGTCATGCAGACTCTCCTTTAGTTAAGCTCTTTTGCCAATTAAAGAAACTGTGCCTCATTTGGTAGTCCAGTCGGAGGCTGTGTGTCACGATCGTTTTGAGGCATTAAAAAATGCATGGGGACCAGGTGACGCGGCAGAGCCCCGGTTTGACCTGGGACCAGTTTGTGTGGCGTCTCAGGAGAGGTGGCGTCTAGGGTAGGGCGGAAGATGTGTCGGCACTTAATAATAGAGCAACACCATCAAAGTCTGAAGTCTTTCGCTGACTGACACAGCATGCATCAGGAAATCATGTTAAAGTGTCTTTTCAGGGTTTCTATGCAGTCTTGAAAAGTTTGCAAAGTGTGGATTGTTTTTTTTTAAGTTATGTTAAGAGTAGAAAAATGTGAGCTTTATCAGGTTTTGCATCTTCAATTTTTAAAAGATAAAAGTTTATCATTGCTTAGTAAATCCATTTTTTATAAAGATTTATAACATGTTGAAACTCTTTATTTTTGTTTTTTTCAATTCACATCTGAATTTAAGCCATGCTCAGATCAGTATTTCAATTTTTCAAGTAGTGACTGAATGCACTGTCATTTTAAATTCAGAAAAGGGCAATTTTACTTCCTGTTGGGCAAAACACTCTAAGTTTGTGTTCAACTCGATATAAAGCTAATAAACCTGGTCTGAAAAGCAAAAGAAGTACTAAATATGCTATTGTTTTGTTTTTGTTATCAATATAAGGATCAGTTATTTTTCTGGTTTTAAGAAAAAATAGACATAGAGGAGATCTAAATAAGTTAAGATGCCACAAAACGCGAACAAGCCCCTCTGCTTTAGGAAATTGGAAGCCAAATTTATCAGTGTCTTTTCTTTTTAGTTTTTATCTATTGATTAAGTCATATTACCTCCAGATAATAACACCCTAAATTTAGAGAAAGTCTAAGGAACCCTTCCTTGGTGTTTTGAATTTCTAAAGTATATTTTTAGTGGGGGGTAATATTTAGGACACCTGTATCCTCTCAGGTGGTATCTACCGTTGTTGTGTCTGCATACCACTCTTGTAACAGAGCTTGGCATAAATACAGGACATGCTGTATAAATTTAGCGTACAATATGGCCCTCACTAGGTGGTGTTTGCTCCTTGGGAAGACTGGTGTAGCTGCAAGCGCTGGAGGACTCATTGACTTTATAATGATTAGTGGTCAGGCCCCCAGCCCATGCTGGTACCAGGGGTCTGGTCTAGCCTCGGCTGCTCGCCCCTGGCCACATCCGCACACCACTATCGACTCACCCCTGGCCCCCTCTCTTTTTGGCCTGCCGGCGGTGTCAAAACCCATTAGCACAGAGTTCTGTAACTATAGAGAGGAGATCATTTTAGGTTTATCTTTTTTGTTTTTCTCTCACTTCTCAGAAGTCGTCTTCTCTCTCTGTCTCATTTGTGTCTTTTTTTTTTTTCCTTCCTCCATCTCCCTCATCCTCCTCCGCCCTGCTAAAGTGAAGAGAATAGCACAGCAGAAAAAGGAGTAACCTTTGACAAGAGTTGTTCCAGATTTGGTATGTATGGCTGTGTATTGATCTTGATTGGCTTTAGGAACTATAGTGAAGAGAGTCAGCGAGCTGCTGTTGCTTTCAAGTCCCACACATTTCTTTTCTTTTTTTTATATTTCTGAGAAAAGAAAAGGAAGTTTCAGATTCACATTGACCTTGTTGGGTCTCATAAGCTATGGAGATTTGCTTGGAGAAAGGTGTTACAACACGTATATATGTGAAAAAATAAGGTCCTGGGTGTAGGACCTAATATATAATTTTCTTTCATGATCATTTCCGTTTTGAGTGTTTGTGTCTGTGTTTGCAAGTGTTTTTTTTTCTCTCCAGATTCTAGTTTGCATTGCAAGCAATGCATCTTTTAGCTCTTGTAGAGTTTGACCTCTTGACACACTTGGTTGCTTCTTTCAAGTTATTGACCGACACAGCTAGTTTATTCAGATAAAAATTTTAGGCAATAAAACTTTTTTTTTTAAACACAGAGCAGTGGATTGATTCAATTCCATTAGGATATAACCACAAACACACATTAAAACATACAAATACAAAAAAAATACAAATCTCAGCAGGAGGCCATCTTTCCAACAATGATGCTTATTTTTCTGATGCGCTCAATCTCCCATGAGACAGGCGCCTGTCAAAGACTTCGTCCAAAATAACAGGAAATCTAGGCAAATTATAAAAAACCCAATAAACAAAAACACATGCACACTTTAACTCCATCGTCAATCATCAATCCATCCAGTTGTGAATTCATTATCTATGTAAAGAACCTTTCTGCACACTATTCGAAAGATGCCGGGTTTTAATGGGGGGGAGGGTTAGTCTATGTAAGAACAACAAGATGACAGCCACACCAAAAACACCCGAGGGCACATGCCAACACATCGCATCAGTGTCATTCCTTCTCGCTTTGCCCCCCTGGGCTCACTGCTCTGCTGGTAGCCTCGCAAACATGAACACATGCACACAGACTAAAAGCAGAATAATGCTTACTATGTTACATTCTAAAGCACAAGAAGGATACACTGCAAGAAGTCAGTAAAAAATAGTTTCTTGTTAGATAAATATAAACTGTTAAATCAACTATTTCTCTCTCACACACACACACACACAAACGCACACACACACACACACACACACACACACGTATATTCACCACGCCCTCGGGCTCTAGAGTCAGCAACAGTGGCATCTGTGGTCTGATAGATGGATCCCGTCTTCTTGTGATCTTCGCTTGTCAGACAAGCGTCACACAAAGCCTAAACACAAATGATAAACACAGTTATGGTGCACATGTCAGTTTGATAGGACCCTGTTCTTGCCTCCCCGTCTATCAGCAGCAAAGATGCTCATCCATCGACTACGGATCAGGGACTAATGTGAACCTGTCAGAGTCTGTGGGCTATTGATGTACCTGGTTTTGCAGACTAACAGGTTGCTGTGTCTTGTTTGAACACTTACCCGGAGTTCTGTTGTCACCTAAAAACTTTGTCTGACATTATATTAGTTTTTGAGTGGATGTTGATTGGTACAATATGGTGAGAATAAAGAATTGGATGGGGGGGCAGCAAACAAAACCAGCTTATAATATTTATATATTTTTTTTGTTATTTAACTTGAACTTCCTTTCTTTCATCTTTTTATTTTCACTTTTGTTCATAGAACTTTGAGTTAGGCTACCTATTTAAAGAGCACTATAGATATTATTCAGTATTATCATTGTTATTATTTAGATAGTTATTGTCATGATCATGAGCTACATGGCTTAGAACCTCATCTTCCTTTTACAGCCACTCTCAAACTACCCGGGAAGCACGCAATATGCCAAGTTATTGGAACCAAAACCAGTTTGCACTTCTTAATATTTGCACAACAATCTTTGAAGTACATTCACAACAGGCCCATTTATTGCAGTGTGCAAATTAGTGCCCTTTTTTGTAATCTTTGCAAATTAGGCACTCGGTATAGTTTAATTAAGACAAAGGAACACACCAGATGGGTAAAGAATAGTTGTTGGAGAATTTTAAGCATATTTATGAAAAGTAAGACATTCCAAGCTTTGAAAACATCGTAAATGGTTGAAATAAATTTGAACTTACTAGCCAACATTATATACAGTAGGTGTTTATCTTCCAATGAGACAATAACATTACGTTTACATGCACAACTACATTGTTTTTTTATTAATATTTTTTATTTATTTATTTTTTATTTTTTGCTTAATGGGGACAAAATAATATTTTGTTCTTCAGAGGCAGAAAGATTTGAGTCTCTGTTTAAGAACTATTGCTTTATTTGGAGAAGAGAGACATCATAGGTATAATACTTTTTTTTTTTTTTACAAACTTTCTCTATTGGAAGAGCATTTTTATCTATTGATGAAAGAAAAAAATCAAGCTAATTAGAAATAAAGTCTCAGTCTGCATCTATCACCTGTGCTGTGGGACCGAATTTATATTGAAATTGAATTAACCCATTAAGGGGGGGTACAAATCATTCCAGTTTCTCCAAATTGGCCATGGGACACACTTAAAGCATTCGTCTGCTAGAATGGCGTAGATCCTTTCTTATAAAAAATCTAGATTTGCTGATTTTGTCATCATGCACATTTGTAATGGTAGGTGTAGCCCTGGTGGCACCGTTGTAACTTCTGCTTCCAGTTGTGAATATGGTTCTCTCCTACCACCTAAATGTTACAGGTAAACCACAAAAGGCAGCCCTCTTGTCCAACAACACTCCACAACCCATCCACCTGCCAGCCGAGACTAGACCAGTACAAAAACAAGGCAGAAGCAACCTTTTGTTTACTAGTCTGAAAAGGTGGATCACGGGCCGGGCCCGGTAAAGGATTGTGACAGAGGTGATGTCTAAATTAATCATTCATGCTCTTTCACATGGGCTACAGTAACAGCTCTGAAATATTAATGGCAGCTGCAGAATAAATTTGATTCCCTTTTCTCTCTGATTATAATCCACAGGCCGCTCACACTCACACATGTTTATTTATGCCCTGGAGATGAGGTATGGGGTCACTATCAGGAGTTTGCCTGCACACATAAAAAACCCACTCTTTTCTTCCTTCTACTTTTTGCCACTCGTGCTGGTGTACCACCTCATTGTTTTGGAATATGTACATATTTTTTCTCATGTGGCGAGCAAGTGAGCTGTACATTATACATAGTGTGCTTGTACTGTTTGTGTGCAAGCCTAATATACGGTGTGAATACTGCATTTTTTGTAATTTAATTAGGGGAGGCGCTTTTCTGTTTCCCGTTGTTTTATTTGGAGAGCACAACCTGAGCCAATAAAAGGGGGTGATGGATGTGCAATGTCACTCCTACCTTTAGGTCTGTTTAGGTATTGCTGTTCTTCAGTTGTTAAACAAGGCTTAGAAAAAAAGTGATTCCAGTGAAAATTATAAGTTGACAGAACTGCTGAATGTTCTTTATGTCACATAGTTTAAAAAAAGAAAAAAGAAAGTGAAGTCCAGCTTGAATGTTGGCAGTCAAAATGACCCTTTCTTTAGACATTGTTATCTGATACCTCTGCACGAATGCTCATGGTTTCCTGTCATGAAATGTCTTCAGAATTTTTTTTTTTGGGATTCCACACATTATTTTCATCTGAATCCAACACACAATATTATAAACTCGAGCTTGTTGACAGGATAACCATCAGCCGTTTTGAGTCTCGACATGTCAGTCGGGAACGTCTTATTGTGTCACCTCCCGCATCCCTCTTTTCCTCTGTTTACGCCTGCTGCTCGTCTGCAGTGACGGATACAGATGGGACCCAACAGGTTAGCTTTAAAAAAAGATTATGTTCATTTTAAACTTTCTCACTTTTAATTACTAAAGACAGAGTTTTGTTACCCAAAATGATTACACAGTAAGATGTTTCCTCATATGTATATTTTATTGTTTTGTTTTTTTTTACCACAAATTCTAAGTCTTACTCCTCTATGGTTAGTTTCATATGTTAATTATCTTTAAATTGATCAACAGTTGTAACTAGTTATATTATAGTATGGATTAACACTTTAACTTATTGTAAACAGTCTCTTCAAAGCTATTTTATGAATTTACTACAGAATTTGTGATACTATATGGAATTGATATTCTTGGATTGTAATCCAGGGTGAAAATCTCACATTTCCAAAGGTAAGTAAACAAGAAGTTAAGGTTTGGTAAATTCATTTAATTTGATACAAATTCACATTTTGCCCTGGTTTGGAGTGATTTTATATAAGTTATAAAGTTTAAGTGCCCCCACAGAAAATTGGTTTGTAGATTTATTGATTTTGTTTTTTGCTATCATTTTTAATATTCACAAATCCAAATGTTTCCCTTTGTTTGTGGGAAAACATCACCACAGTTTATTCAATCTCTGTTCTAGGAATAGGTCTCTTTAAAATGCATCTTTTGCAACAAATATAACCATCGCGTTTTTACCGTTGTTGTTGACGAAGCAGGATTTTCTATGATATTGCAGCTCTAACACACACCCAGTTTCTGTTGCTGTTATTTAGATAACTTGTTTTGACTTCTCACATTTAAAATGCATAGAACTAATTGTTATGGTAATTTAGACGTTTCTTCAGTGGTTCTAAGAAAAACAATTTTTAGGGATTGGTTCCTCAACGTAGACCCCTTTGCCTTTTGGAAACTTTGAAAGCCATGTAAAACCAGAGTCACCATATTTTCAACTGTTAATCATTTGAAACGGAACCAGATTAAGGTATGGACATGTTTGCACATGCTTCTTCATGCACGCACACGCTGACATTAATATCACGTAATTATCATGGTCATTTTAAAAAATAATGATCATGATCAATCATGGTGACCCTGACACGAAGGTTGAGCAACCGTTGAACCTGTTGGTGTACATTAGATTTCATTTTAATATGGCTTATTTAGCTGTCGGACTTGGGTGAAAATCTACTTCCCTAATCCTCAGTGTGTGTTCAAATAAAATCAGACAACTGACGAGCTGAATCATGTTTCTCATCATCTCATGGGCATTTCAAGTTTGTTACTGCCTTCTCCCTGCCTCTTGATGTATCAAAAACTCTGACAAATATTAACATTTTAATATTGCATCACAGTTATTACGTGATTTTTTTATTTTTTTATAGGTCTAAGGCCACCATTGTCCTCAAAAACTCCATTAAGCATATGGCCATAACTAAGATGTAGTTCGCCGTCGAATAGTTTCTCGTTTTTTATGCTGTCTCTGTTGTATTTAGCCTTGACTGGCTTTACCACATTGTGCTTTCCAGTTCAACATGACAGGGGACCACGATGTCATGCTCTGTTTGAGTTTGAAAGTATCAGTCAAATGACTCTTTCTTTCTTTTTTTGTGTGCAAGAAGGCGTTCAGACAATTTCTCATGTCTGATGGAGTGTATTTGAGCTTTCTGTACATAAATATTGGTGCGTTGATGTGTGTATTTGTATATTTGTGTGTGTGTGATCCTAATGATGCCTCCTTCCGCTGGTTTCAGTTTGGCTGTCAGCTTGTTGCTGGTGACTGCCGCACACATTCCCTCCCTGCTCAAATTTGGCTGAGATAGGTCATTTTTCAGTGTCAGGACAGACGATTCACATTGGCACCAGATAGATCCAAGACACATTGGACTCATTACTCTGTGTTTGCAAATGTCTGCTTCATACCAGCACACTAGCTGACACATACTGAAGGCTTAAGCTAAAAAAAATTGTTGGTTAAATTATGCAACATTGCTGTTTATTCATGGTTAAATTAGTATTTTTAATTTATTGTAACTCACAATCATAATTTTTACAATTTTTTTTCCCTCATTCCAATCTCGAGAACCCTCAAATGTCCCATACCTTCTTATGTTTTTCCTTTTGTTCTGTCACTGCCATTGCCCTTCTCATCAATGACAGGGTGGCAGAGTCTGTGTGTAGATATTTGGCAGTGTGGGGTAGATGATGGGGTCAAGGCTTGTGCCCCAGAAATGTGGTATTTTAATGGGGGCTATTTGTACTGACAAGCCTCCTGTGAGTGCTAAGGAGTAGCAGATTGACTTTATCTAATCTGTGTTTGGAAAAGTAGCTGAAGAATGTGACAGAGCGCAGGCTCCCGTTTCAGTGTTCTCAGGTAGCTTTTGTTTTTATTTGCAGCTCCTAAAGGTGAGTGAAGGGTCTGCTTCTATTTCTTTTTTTCTCATTCATTTTTATTATTAATCCATGTCCTTTTATTAATCCTTTGTGGCATCGATTCAACAAAGGTTCATATTTCCATGACAACACCACACTGGTGCTGCAGATAATGTCTTCCGTCTACGATGCAAGTCCCCTTTTCCAGGACATCTCAACGATGCTCTATTAGATTAAAATCTGAGCCTAATAAGGTCACTGAAGCAAAGTAAAGTTATTGTCATGTTTGATTTACCTGTTTTAAATCATTTTGGCTTTCTGACATGGTGGAAATAACCATCCTGAGGTTGATAACAGTTGTCTTAAGGAGGTGAAAATGCTCAACATTAATAAGATAGGAAGAAAAATCTTCAGTTTTGTCCCAAGCAGCTCAGTGAAAAGAAAATCTGTCCCATACTGTTGTTTTCAAAGTTTCCGAAAGCAAAATTGATCTACAGTGTGGAAGTAATCTAAAAAAAAAAAGGGGGGAAATTAATGCAGAGGTTTTCTTAGGACCTGCCGTTGAAGAAACTTCCATTTTATCATGACCATTGGTTCTGTGCATTTTAAGTGTTGGATTCAAAACCAGACTTTTGGTGTAAATTACACCAACATACACTGGGTGCGTGTTCAGGCTGCATTATCATAGAAAAGAGAATGCTTTTAAAAGAAAGGAAGATTACCACCACCTGCTGTCCAATATAACAGTTGGTCACCATGGCTGTTGTGGACCAAGGTTGGTGGAAGACATTGTTTATCAGTAACTTACATTTTTTTGGCAATTTCACTGGAGGCCTGGGCATCAAGAGATTTGACAGGGGCTACTATTAACATTTAATCTCATAATCTTTGAAACCACTTCATTCATATCATTCCAACATGAAAAAATGTGCCTTGAGCTCCACTAAGAGGGCCATTGTAAAAGTAGCTTCACACCTTTATACCTTGAAGAACTATTATTTTGTGTACGCAATCATTTCTTATGCTAGATTCAAGTAAAACGCTCAGAATTAAATTATGCTAAATGTTTACTTTTATTTGAATATTTTCAATTAAAGATTGAACGTTCAGAAGCCAGTACAAATTTATACCACTAAAAGAACTTTTCAGGTTCAGCACACTTGGTGCTCTGACTATCTTTTTCCCCTTTGGCGCAGGACAAGGGTGGCCAAGCTTTGCCCAGGTGCCGTCTGTGCCATTGGCGCTAAAGCAAGGAAAAACTGGCACACTTTGGGCATGGCTGCAACCCCTTCTTCCTCAAAGGCTTGCCTCGTCTCCCTTCTTTCCCCTCACGGTCCCTGCTGCTCCATAGCCCAGGGAGCTCATTAGGCCAGACTTCCTCTTCATTTAATCCATTTTTTATAGCCTAAAAAACAGTCCCTGATCTCAAAAATCCTGGCTAATTTAAGCCTGGATGTTAGGGAAAGAAGTGAAAATACATTTTTTTTTAAAAAGGGCAGGCTGTGCAGGCTTTTCATTTCTCTGATGTCAAAATTAAATGTTTTTATACAGTCTCAGTATTGCCAGAGATATAGAAAATCCTCTAATATGATTTTTTTACTGAGTTTTAGACCCGATAGAAATTATCCTATATCGTCCACTTTCTTCATGCTTGTCTGTCGGTCTTGGGGGAGACAGAAATGGTAACTTGGCCTAATGAAAACTTTGGTAATAACATGCTCCTTATCCTTGTTCCTTTAATTATGTATCTGCAACTGGATAGCAGAAGGCTCCCATTGGTTTCTATGTTCGCTTCTTTGTGGATGTAAAGTTTAATTTGTAGCTCAGTTTCTGTTGGGGAAGATACTAAAGAAGATTTTTAAGTTCTTCATCACACGCTTGTTAATTAAATTTGCCCAATTATAAGCTCTCTCAGAAACAAATAATTATTTGAATGGTTGTGAAAAAGGTTGTGCCCTTCGCTAAAAATGTTACAGTCCTTTGTTCTTCTAGCAGGACAATTT
The DNA here is from genome assembly GCA_034780135.1 of Jordanella pulchra. Taxonomy (NCBI): domain Eukaryota; kingdom Metazoa; phylum Chordata; class Actinopteri; order Cyprinodontiformes; family Cyprinodontidae; genus Jordanella; species Jordanella pulchra. Next base: position 24,762 of record JAUZNJ010065386.1, read on the forward strand.
TTTTTTGTTTTATTTCTTCTCTCATTCAATAAAAACTGCAGCAGCATTAATATACCTCCCAGGTTTAATGTGGGAATTAATGCCTGTCTACTTAGGCTGACACAAATTTCACAAAAGGTGTCAGATGAACATTCAGAGTATTCATGGGGTGGGAGGGGACTCACTTGCATTTTCTGCCAACTGATGTGGAGGAATTGCTAAGCAGTCTCAGCTGCCCTCTCGTTAGCCTCTGAGATGCCTGGTGACAGAGGTGAGATAGTGAAAGTTGCCGTAGGTTGAGAGTGAGGGGGGTTAGGGTCCCAAAGGGTACTCTGCCATGGCCGTGCCAGGCCAGGACCCTGTGCCACTGTCTCCAGTGCATCCTCTGTCAGCATGTCCTATGCTCCGGGCCACAGTCATGAGGGCACTGGGGGGCTGTCACGCGTCGTCCTCAATTACAATCAGGGAATAGAGCGTGCAAAGACTTCCCAGTGTTGCAGCAGCTCAAAGTGCACTTGTACAAGCTATGCAAAATCATATTTATCATTACAACACAAGTTGTAATGATAAAGTTTCGAATTCTTTATTTTCTCCATCTAAAGTGTTGTATCTTTTACCAAAAATTGGTTTGATTAGTGTTTTTACACAAAGCTTCATTTCATTGATCTTTGCTAGCTATTAAAATCTCTCTGGTTTAAGATATTGTTTTAGAGATTACTGCATATCTATGCAGATTTCATCTGCTTGTTCATCTAATTAGTGTGTTGATAGATAAAAGCTGATTTGAAGAGGTGGTCATTGTTAATACAAATGATACCAACAAAGGAGGAGCTTAAAGAAAAACTACTTCTAACCCAATTAATCTAAAAGCAAAGGCTGAAGGTTGCTGAATTAGATGATTCTGAAATATTTATACTTAATAAAGCTTAGTGGCAGTAGTGATTGAAGACATTTTTCTTTTTTTAAGATGAATTTTTAAAACCTTTTGACTGGAATTTAAATTTTTATTTGGCCTTTTGGTTATTAAACTGACCTTAAGTCCTGAACTCTTTTTATGACCTGGTAAAAAATGCTAATTCTAATTTATCAGATTCAAATTAAGTACATAAGTATAAAAAAAACAACAATTCACAACAATTAAAATCTGATTTAAGCAAAGTAATGACAATTACCTTCTTAACATCCAAATACAGATGTTGCCTCATCATCAAGTGGTCTGTTGATGTTACTCTTACAATATACTCTTTTTTTAGATTTATTATATAGCTTAACAGATGCAAAAATGACAAAGGATTAGAGCTTAGCATTAGCTGCCAAATACAGGTGAATTTCCGCATTGCATGTAGCACATCCACTGCAACTGGCCACCTAGGCTTGAATTCTGTGCACATTTTTGTTATTGTAGTTTTCTTAAATAGCATTTCAATTTATAAACAAATTCCAACTCCCATAAGCGACGTATTTGCTCATTGGTCCGTTTCTGACTGACGGCACTTTAGAGCGGCCCTCCCTGTGAATAACAAGGCTGTGGGGCTGTGGCGCAGTGATGTCGCGTCATATTCAAGATTTCAGAAAAAAATGAGCACTAATGCTAATAATCAATACCAACACTTGGGAAATGCTAAGGCTAGCTATATTCTAGTGGTAGGATATAAATATTGCCTAGAACCAGACTCCACTCAGCTGCTCTGCTCTCTATGCTTCAACACTTACTCAAAAGAAAATGCTTGTAAAAATACAGACATAATACAGAAAATACAGAATAATATGCTTATTGCGGTTTTACTTAATGTCTATGTGGAGTTAGTAAATGTTTATTTAATAAACGGTGGTATTATTCAGTAAACATAGCAGAATAATTATACAAGCAAAAAAATTTGCTAAAATAATTTATGTCATAATGTTGATGTTTTAGGGAAATTATTATTCAATGATCATTTTATAAAGAATGAAGAGTTACCATCAAAACATTTCGTTCCATGGTAAATGGCCTGTACTTATATAGCACTTTTTCAAGTCAGGAGACTTGACCAAAGTGCTTTACACTACATTCAGT
>JAUZNJ010065397.1:0-25000 GCA_034780135.1 Jordanella pulchra
TCTCTCATCTTTTTAAGTGGGAGAACTTGCACAATTGGTGACTGACTAAATACTTATTTTCCCCACTGTATTAGCATATCCTTCACCCTGTGAATATTTTTGACAGTAGACAATTTCTTGAAATATGAAAATAAATTGATACCGGTATAGTCTCTAGATGGGGGGGGTCATGTAACTAGGAGTTTATGACATTTCTATCATGTGATCTGCAATTTAGAATCGTACTGATTCTGGCATGACTGATCACCGTTGCTTATGCTCTGCTCTGCTCATTACTGCAAAACTGAGAGCTCATTCTTTCCCCCTACTGTATGCTAACCATGCCAATCAGCAACACTAATCAACTGACTGAAAGCCACCATGTGAGTAGATATCCTTCCTTCCTTCCTTCCTTCCTTCCTTCCTTCCTTCCTTCCTTCCTTCCTTCCTTGCTTGCTTGCTTGCTTGCTTCCTTCCTTGCTTCCTTCCTGTAGGAGCCAATTATTTTTTATTAACTAATTGAATTGTTTGTTTGTTTTGGTCAATTAGTTATTTTATTTGTTTTTGAATAGTTATGAGCAATTTGGGTGGATTAAGTTTGAACAGGGTGTCAGTAGGACCGACATGCTTCTGGGTGGGCATATGTTTGTTTTTTTATCAGTGCAAAAGAAGCAGGGGAAAGTTTGTCCATTGCTGTTTGCTTGCTTGAAAATGAAAAAAAATAAACTACAAAACTCAAAGGACTTTACCTGGAAAATTGATTTCTTTTTGCCTGCTTAAATTACCTGTCCATGGTGCATCTGTGGCCCTTGTGGATTACTGAATTTTGTCAAAGTTGGGCCACAACACTTTCTGATCACGTCTTGTTCTGTTTCCTTTTTTCCTGTCTCACGTTGCCCTTACTGGATTCTCGTCCCTTCTCTCTGATATTCTGGACCACTACCCTGTGTCTATCTACTGACTACCTGCCTCAAGCCTCAGCTCTTTGTATTTGTTTGCCTTCATGGTTCTGAGCCTGCTTCTGTTCTCTGATCATTGATTCAAGCCTCATCCCTGGATCTGTTTGCCATGATTGGGACTAAGTTGTCAAACCTGTTTATGTATCAAGTCTTCCCAAGGTTCGTAAAACCATCTACAAAGATCTGTCAGAGGCTGTCTCTGTGAAGAGAGTCAGTCTGCCTCGCTTCCTCTTCTGATGTGTTGATGTCATCATCCTGCCGTCAGCTCCCACTAAGGAACCAAAGCAAAGGGTTCACAACAAAAACAACAAACCAAACAAACTAATACACCCAGGTTATATATGTAAAGAGTAACTGTTTTTTCTAAGGCTTAACCGGGTAAAATAAAGTTTTAATTAAAGTTGCTTAACTATTAGTTGCTAACAATGCCAAACTTGACATCTACTTAATGGTTTTCTACAGGTTTTATGCAATAATCTTGCTATAAAACATACGATTCCAGCTTATAACAATGAACTTAATAAGTGTGACTAAACCTAATTAAAATCTGCTCAAATCAAACTTTTAAATATTAAATGTTCAGCAAAAAATAAGGAATAATAACGAAAGTCCATTTGCCTTTGACTTAAGCCTGTTTTGTGGTTGCCATGACCTGGGTGACTGAGAATTTATAGGCATGCCTTTTTAGTGGTTGTAACAGAAGTCTGAATTGAAACGGTAATTGCCTTTTATTAAAAGACATATTTTTTACCAAATACAGTGTTACCATTTTAATATAGCTTAAACCAAAGTGAATATTCTGCCTTGAAACAAAAATGTATTCATTGTAAGGCACTGTTTCTCATATGAAACCGTACAGTACAATCCTAAGATTAAGAAATGTAATTTCTGATTTATTGATGCTACTTTGACTCCAAAAGGGGGGGAATTTAGGTTGTACTCAAATATTAAAATTACAATTAACTTAAAATAAAAATTTTAAATATTAAAATTATAAAAATACAGACCATGAGATTTTATGTCTATAATGTATCTTCTCTTAAGAGTTTCTTTGAGTATGTTCATCTTCTGCAAACCTGGGAAAATGCTAAAACTGTAAAGCACAATTTCAATTGAAAGATGTTTTTGGGTTGCGGTGATGGTGAATGGGTTTGGCATCCAATTTCCCCTCTCCCTAATCCCACTTCATGCCTGCCTACAATCAAAAATAAAGGCCGTTTCTGCCTAAAAACAAATTGAAAAAAATTATGAAAGCTGTTTATTTTAAGAAAATGAGGCTGCTATTATAATCCAAAATCGAAAACTGTTTTGATTATTCTGGATACCTTTGCTCTGTGCAAACTAAAACTAGTGTTGTCAGTATTTCCAAAATTATATGATACTGAAAACCTTCATGTAATCCAGTCGGCTGGATGCATCAGTAAAATCTCATTTAAAACAGCTGTGTATTTCAGAGTATTGTGAAGGTGAGATGCAGGTTCTCCTGTCACTCAAAGGCAATTAAATAAATAAATTTCTAAAAAGAAATATATAAATTTTTTCATGTTTCTATAACGAGCATTGTATGAGAGGATGAATCAACAAATGGAATAATTTAAAAAATCCTGTAAAATCAATGAGAAATGGAAGGCAGTTGGCCAAAGCTGCCCGGATTTCATTTGAAATTCAGAAGCTGAAGGCATTAGGCTTTCTTTCCCAAAAGCACAAATGTGTTCATGAATCTCATTTTGTTCAAGATTTTTCTTAACAGAATTTCCCTTGCACTCATTGCCTGACACTCTGGTATTACCAGGGACTCTTTAGGCAAGTTTGGTAGATTATAATTTTTTTTTTTTTTTTTGAATTGCAACTGGATATAAGGAAGCAAAGGTGAATTTAGAATAACATTGTCAGGTAATGCATGTTAGATCAAACACTATGGAATACGTTCATTGTAAGCCTATTAGGACACCAGTCTCAGAGCATTTTAAACATGGATGCTTTTCGCCTTTTAATGTGTCTTTTTACAACATTAAAGCAAAAACAAAAATTGAGGTTGGGGTGCAATTCAGGTTTTAAGGTACACGACTGTTTACCATAATTTTTCCAGCTTTATCCTGTTAAAGTATTGGTAACCTGTTTTGGGTGTTCCACACATCTTAGCCTATCCTAGCTGAACTTGTCTCCAGTTGTTGAGATGTTATCAACAAAAAGCTTAGAATAAACAGGTAAGTAATCTCAGTGAATAATTTGGGTCTTAGTACTGCTCTAATAGTTGTGAATAAATCATTTAAAAGGACTTTGAAAGGTGACACTGTCTCTGACAGAATTCATGAATTTTAGAGTATCAAAACAAAACCTAATTAGGTTGCATCAATGTTTGATATTTGCCCAGTGGCACAAATAACGAATATTTACAAGTAGCGGAATAGATTCCATTCTTTTTTTAAGTTATTTTTTAAGATCTAATGGGCCTTTATTTTTGCGTTTTTTTCAAAAGTAGGCAGACAGGAAAGGGGTGTAGAGAGAGGGGAAGACATGCAGCAAAGGTCAACATGTCCGGGAATCGAACCAACCCCGTCTAGGACCGAGGCCTCCGTACATGGTCACATGCTTACCACTACACCATCGCCGTGCACAGCTGCAACTGCATTCTTGCTTTTTTTTATAACATGTACCCAGACAATACATTTTGCAAAGATTGTTAACAAGTGAGTGTCATCAGTCTATGCTTCTCACTAGCGATAGCCCCATCTTTAAATGAATAACGAGGCAACAAATCCCTTTTAACAAAACAACTGTTTTAACAATTCAGCAAACTCTGCATTATTTGCTGTGGTTCATCTTATTTTATTTGCTCCATTTAGATGGAGTTTCGTTCTTGCTTCTAGTAAAACATGTCCTCCAACAGTCAGCCTATTACCGAGCTGTTTTTTTCTCTATTTTTACAAATTTACTGACAAGTTCAATTATCTGAGATTTACCAGCTTTAAGTGAAAATGTATGAGTGAAAAAGAAACTTTCTGACTGAAAGGGCATTTTGAAGGGATGCAAATCTATCAAAAATATTTTAGGAAATGGATCAAATTAATCAAATTGAATTATTTGGGGGTTGTTACCATGATTTGCATAGTAAAATTGATGGCAGTGAAAGGAGGGGGGAACCCAATAAAATACATTAAGAACCACTGGTCTAGGACACCGAAAAAAAGTGAGTTTCCACACTGATAAACACAAACTGTCTCCTAAATATAGCTGTCTTTAATGGGCATTTCTTTCAAAGAACTTCAGTGGGCCAAAATATATAATAACCAGTTTGTTCAAAATTAAGCTCCTTTTTATGTTTGCTTTTGCACTTATTATCTCTGACACTTAAGCAGCAGGTACCACATGATATCTATATAACATGGTTATCTCATGTGCCATACCCTATAGAGAGAGCCATGTTTTTGCCGTGAAGTTGGTTTGTTAGCAGACCCCCTTTTGTTTTTGGATCATCGTGTTTCATTGCTGCACAGTATGGATGAAACTAAAACAAATGTGACAATGACAGACTAACCAAACAGCGGCTTGGCACCCTGCTGTTTAAGGCAAGTATGGGGTCCAATATTATGTGTTGCAAAATGCTAGGATGTCAAAGGGATAGAGGATAATTTTACAATAACTGAAAAAAGCTGACTCTAATGTGACTCTATGGTTGTGTATTACAGCTGAGAGATTCAATCTGTTAAAAATATGTTTGCGACTTTTATTTGTCATGTCATTTTCCATGCATATTCGTGCATGCTAGTTATGAAATGTCCTTTTCAAGTGATTCAAAATCACTTTGCCACCTACTACATCAAACTCAGTCAGCCTGCTTTATTCTGTCCTCATAACACCCTTGCCTGATAATTATCTGCAAGACTGCACTTTGCTCTCCTTAGATTTGAATGGGGATGACAAAGAGCACTTTTGTTTAACAGTGAGGAAACTTTGTTAGCCAGTAAGAGGTGGGGGAAAGAGAAAACGTGTCTGCTGGATGGATAAGGGTGGGGAGCTTCAGGAGAGGGGGCAGGCTGTGTAGGAGACAGACGAAAGGAGGAATGATAATGATGAGTGTAGAGAGACAGACAGAATTGAATCTTTTAATCTCCCAAAGTGGGAAGAAAGCGACCAGAGGCATTTGTGATTGGATTTCCTTTAGGTCCACAAATAGGTCAATATACCTACCATTGCTCATTAGCCAAAAGGGGGAGAGAAAGGGAAAAGTTTTGTGTCGATATACTCTGCATCATTCAGTTGCCCTTTCTTCAGTAGGAGAGGTGGGGAAAATAGATTGTGCAAAATAATACTATTGTATGTGTGTTTGGGAGACTTTGGCTACTGAACAGGGTAGCACAAGCAATATAATAAAGCACTGTAGTGCATACAAGCACCTCAAATTTGACCTTTCTCTGAAAAGAGTTATTTCCCTTCCTCACTTAAGATCTAGACAATATGAGTTGCTCACACTTTGCATCCCAAAGAATTAAAAAAATTGGAAGTGTATGCTTACATTGACTCCGTTGTTATGCTAGTTGTTTGTTGTTGTGATTTATGCTTTTGTGAAAAATTTTCACAAAAGCAACACTGTTCAACTATGTTAGGAATTCAGAAACATGTGAAATAATGCTTTACTACCAACAACATTAAGTATTAAATCTAATGTGCCAAACCTTAAATGTGAGCCATTTTCATTCAATAGAATTATTCAAAATTGTTTCGTGAAAATAGTCTGTTATCAGTTATTATGTCTGAAGTACTAGTATGTTGAGTTATGGAGAACCCAAATGGGTCTCTAACTCCCAAAAGAATGTGTATTAGACAAAGTAGCTTCCTAATGTGATTTATCTCTCTATTATCCCAAGTTCACTTATGATTGTTTAACAAGTCCACTGTGATGACTCCCACTCCTCCAATTGTCAGTGGAAGTCAGAATTTCCAACTGCCAAGTCATAGATTTTAACTGTCAAGCCATAGACAGTCAGAATTACAAGTCAGTAAGTTGTTACCAAACTTCCTCATTCAATATCTCTGTTACTTCAATCAGCACTACTTAAATTCTTCTACCTCAGATGTTTCGTTACGGTTCTTTGTTATATATGCAGCATCAAGTCGGTCATCCAGGTACTTGTATTTAGAGAAAGACATATTTCACTGCTGCACAGAATACTAATTAAAGCTGTGTTTTTGTTACTGTTATGTGGCTGTAGTGGCTACGAAGAATTAAAGGGTCTACAAGTGGAAAACTTTACCTCAGAGATTATGGTTTTCCAACTGGTTGAATTCTAGCTCTGATTTAACCTTAGATTCCAACTTTAAGACTTTGTGCAACTGAGCAAGGCAGAAAGACAACTGGTCAATCCTTCAAGACCACAGGCCCGTACCACAAAAAAAAAATCCCTAGATTATTTACAGCTTATCCAGTTTAACCAATCCACAACAATGGCAATCTTTACCAGCGGTACCACCAATATTGTTATCAACTCACTAACTCAATCTAGCTTGAACTGATCAGGAATCTGTGAACGCTCATGAATAAAGGGGCAGGTTCAAGGCAGACTAATCACAATAATGAACACAGAGGGCAGAGCGCCTTATCTCTCCTGTGAGGAAAAAAAAACGTACCTTACAGACATATGACTGCTACATACCCACAAAAAGCTTTTTTGTTGTTGTTTAGCATAATAACACTCTGTAATTGAGCAAAAATATGTTCAAGTAAAACACAAAACAAAAAGGAACAAGCAATGTGACAATTTTTTATTTTTTTATCTGTGCTTGCTGTGCCTGTAATGTAAAATGGGCTGATGGTGATGAAGCGGTGGCAGCCTTTGGGCTGAGACAGATGATGGATGGAAGGAGTTAGATGACTGTGTTGGATGGCTTCTTCTTCCTTTTCTGTTTCCCCTCTCAGCCATTTTCATACAACATCCCTCTCTTTGTCTTTTTTTCCTATTATCTGTTCTTCCTTTCTCCATTCTCATTTCAAACCAACCCAAGTCTCCTTTACTTTCTCCAGAATTAGGTGATGGCAGTGGGGAGGGGAAATCTCTTTCTCTCCTGCTGCTAAGGGAGTCAACATCTCCTACATCCACTGGTCTTTGGCCATGTAGAAATTCCAAAATCACTGTTGGAGGGAAAAGGCAGTAGGCCAACAAGACAGACAAATAGAGTTAGATGGTTGAAAAGGGAAAGAAATATGATAGAATAGACAAACTGAGAAAGAAGATGAAGCCCAGGAGAAAATGCCAGATAAATAAAATGATTCCATAAGGTAATTAAAACTAACATTTCAAATCGATCAGAGTGTGTTTTAATTGATTAAGCTTTCATCATGAGTCTGCGTTGGACTTCTCACTTCAAACCACAGCAATACTACGGTCAGAAAATGACAACCGGTTACACTGCCTGAGATGGTTATTAGGATTAGCAAGGAGAGATTAAGTGTTAATAAAATAATGAATAATGAGTTTCCACTCTGTCTCATTAGCAAGTAGTAAATAAGCATACACAGGGCCACTATCAGCCAAAACAAGCAGGAAGGAAGAAGGGAGGGTAGGAATAAAAAAAATATCTCAGTTAAAAGGCTTAAGAAGCAGACACATGGGGCATAATGCTATTTAATTGTGATTTCTTGTTTAGTTCCCAAGATGAAAATTTTAATCCAAAGTCATACAGACTCGCCTTGGTATTTTCTGACACTTAGTATGTAGCTTCAAAAAAGATTGTAGATCTCTGCAGCTGTTTGCTGAGCGCAAAACCTTTCTCATTTCCTCAAAAATTTCCTGAATTCATCAACAGCACTGATAACAAAAGTAGTCTTTTTTTAAAAAAACAGGATTTTAATGAAGGGTTAGATCCTGTTTTTTTACAAGCACATGCTATTTTTGTGTACATAACACATTTATTCGTTTTATTTTATTCTTGCCCCATTTGTCGATTCCGAAGATGTGGGTCATTTGGTGTAACAAGAGCGCCCCCATGAGTCATTAATTCATACCAGCTGGCTGTCCAGAGGGATGAGCATCACTTCAGGGACTGGGCTGCAGCACGCCGGAGTAGATTAAGGAGGGAAATTATTTATAAATTCCCCCTCAATAATTTATCGAGCAATTCCTTCCAGTGTTTACTCAGGGGTTATTAAATATTATGCTTCAAAAGCTGCTCAAAAGACAGAATTGTCAGAGGACATGCTAGGATACTTTTAATTCCTGCACTTATAGAACTTGCAGTACGTAGAACCAGTATTCAACAAGCAATTAAAGAAGAGGAGGCTCCGTCAAATTTCTGGACATTTCAACTTAATATCTGCAGATCTCTTTCTCACCACTTTATTTCATTGCTCTTTAGGAATCCTTAGGCTTAACATCAATAGTGAAAGTTTGGATATATGTGTATAGGTGGTAAGTGTTTTTGTGTGTGTGTGTGCATGTGTGTGTGGGTGTGTTTGTGTTTGTGTGTGAGAAATAGGGTGTGTACTTTAAACTTGTGTATGTGTGGGTGAGAAGAGGTAATGGAATAACTGCAGCTTGGCTAATCCGATATTTCTCTCCTCCATCTCAGGCTACATCCCCCTCTAACACACTAGCTCAGTACAGAGAGTGACAAACCCCTGTCTCTTGGCTTAGAGACTGCAGCTAGTTTATCCATATAGTGGCAGCCAGCTTAGCTAGAGAGAAGAAATATAACCTTGAGGCTTTTGCCCCCTTGTTTTGGCTTATAGCACGACACTAACCAGAAGGCTAATGAACATTTCGTTGCTGAATTAGGTTTAAGGTGGAACATACATTACTCAAATATTTTTTTGCAAACAAAATGTTGAAAAGTCTGGCATGCATTTGTGATCATCCATTCCTTTCATGAGTAAATTGTAGTAAAACCATTTTGCTGCAGCTACTGGATAAAGTGTTTTGGATTAGCTTTGGTTTTCAATAGTCAGTTTCCAAAACAGCTCAAAATAATCAGACTGAAAAGCAACAGTGGTTTCCAGTTATCCTATAATAGATAGTTCTGAATCTTGATTGTCTAACACATAAATATATTCTTATCTTAACTATAGCTGTCGTGGTATCCTAAATCTGTAGATAGAGCTGCATTTTGGCCTCATTTAACTACTTTTCATTCTCAAAATGACGTGCTTTTTAAGCCTCATTAAACTAACATGACATCAAATGAACATTACACTCCTGAAGGAGGCTAAATTATCCCGGCAGGAGATAATAACTGGTACTGTATGTAAATGTGGTGGTACAAAAACAAAAAAAAACGGTGAGTTTCATCCTTCTGAGATGTTTGGTCTGACATTTCTTCAGCCTCTCGCCCAACTTGTTGCCCTTTGTTAGGATTCCCTCCATCTGTTCTGTCTCCCCCCCTGCGAGCAAAGAAAAAGAAAGCAGCACATGTCTTTGTGTGTGTTCGTTTGATCTGGTTCAAAGGGAGCAAAAGGGGGTAGAAACACAAACCATGGCTATCGCCACTTTCCAGTCTCTTCCACACTCACAGTCTGTCTCCTTTGCTCTGCTATGCTATGTAGAGCATTTGTCTGACAGTATGTGCAGCAGGGAAAACAAAGCAGAAAAGCATCAATAAGCTGCTCGAGGGAAAACAAGAGAAAAGATTAGAATGAAGCAGAAGATTCCACTGACATGATAGTCAAAGAAATGTTAAGATTTGGTTAAAAGGCACATATACATACATGTGTGCAGCTCATCACCACAAGATGGGGAAGGCAGGTGGTCTGACACGTTTCCATGGAGCAACACTGACCCCTACAGCCAGAACCTCTTGCATCAGATTCACGGTGATGATCACAGGGTTTCATACTTCGCCTTAGAACGCAATGACTTACTCTGAAGAGGGGTTTTAAGAACAAACTGTTGCCAGTAATAGCAAAGTAGTGTTGTTGAAAGTAGTCAGGTTGTCCTTGAAAGAATAAGTGAAGTTTTCAGAAAATAGTCATTTGAGGAAGATTTTAGACAGCTTTTCATTTTCAACATGGACAAAGCTAATTAGCAACATCTGCATTTGCATCAAACAGATTTACCTCTAACTATTAGATCAGGTTACAATTAAAGGATCAGAATGCAAGAAACTGAAAGATCTGCTGCTATTTCCTCTCTTGTTTTTTTAAGGTAACAATCATCATCTTTGACATGAGAGTTATAAATGTTTAATCACCTCCATCTCAGCTTTATTTAAAAGTAACGATTGTTCTGGAGCAGAATTCAATACTTTTAGCTGCTTTCAAGGAATACTGGCAACATTTCTAAATGGTAATTTGGACATGCTACTGTAATCTCTTGGCTGACTGAACCTCTATTTTAATGTGCTTTTAAATTTGTGGTGACAAGTGAGGGCAAGGCTCAAGTCTGACAGGACGACAGGTTTGCTAAAATGCTAATAAAACCGATATGTGAACATCGCCAGCTTTACATAAAATTAGCTGTTTTGTTGATAAATCTTCAGCATTCATAACACATGACTACCCTGACTCAACTAATCCTGATTTTATGTGCAACTGAAGGACAATATCACTAGTAACTAAAAGCATAAGTCAATTATGGTGTAGTCCAACTGAATAAGGTGAAACTTGCAATCTTTGGAGGCCATAAAGCTCCAAGAATGTGTAAAAAATAATTAAAATAACTGTGTTGCTCCTCTTACTATTGCTGGAAAAGCTGCACAGATTTTAATATCTTCATTACTGAAGGCAAGTTGCTTGGATATGTTTTTAATTTAATTGTTTTTTGTTCGTTTATAATGCTTTTACAGAGGAAGTTGTCTGAATAACTTTTTTTCAAAAAATTGATTTGTATCTTAGATTTTACACAAGGAAACAAAAAGGACAACAAAAATAATAATAAAAAATGAATTTCATCCAACACCTCCAATGTCTACACACAAGCTGCAGAAAACCTTTACAGCATGCAGTCACTATTAAATCCATTTTTGAACAATAGAGGCATTGTTCCAATTTAATTACATTACCAAATGCATTATAAAATATGACGGAAAACAATATATAAAGACAACAAACTAGGTATTTGTAAGATGTCAATTTATTTGAGGAGTTTTAAGAGCATTTTCATAAGACTCATAGCAATTTTATAGACAGTTCTCAGAGCAATGGTACCTGATGACACTCTCTTTACATGTTCTGGGAGTGTGTGTCTTAAATCTCTAGGCTTGAATTTAAGAAGACTTTGGACTTTAGACACTTGAATCCACATCTGCGTCTATTTATACTTAGTGAAACAACATTTGTTTAGATGTTGGTTAGGGCAGAACATTTCAGCTTTTTCTCCACACATATTTGATAACTCTGGAAGGTGAAAACTGCATCTTCACCACATTTGCTTTTTTGTTAAAATAGGATCATTCAGGCAATGCTCTATAGTAGCAACACTTGCAGCATTTTGGTGAAACAAGCTAAAATCTAAACAGAGGATGGCATATTTTGAAGACATTTTGTATTGTGGAATATGAAGTTTCCCTGCATTTATTTTTTTAAGAAAAAATTTTGAGATTTTTGATTACAATTTGGAGAGGTTAAAATCTATAATGTGCACTTTATTTTAAATGTGTACTTAAATTCATGATTAGACTGTATCCGTACTTTCTTTTAATGTTTGTGAATTTTAGGTCCATTTCACATTTGTTTATCTGTTTTATGACAACACCTATACATCTAATTGTCTTGAATGGCTCATTTGGGACTCAACTGCAGGCAAGGTGAGGTTTGTGGAGATTTATTTTAAAGTAAAAACAAAAAAATGCTGTGAAATTAATTGTAATCAGAGCAGGAAATAAACAGAAATAAATTATGTAACAAAACACAGGAGGAAAATAAAAGCCTAAGGAAAAGGATGTGGAATTGCAAGGATGATTGCTGGAGGACTAAGAGGTAAGCCAATCCTTATGTTTCTGTTAGGGGACTTTTAAAGTAGTGAGACTAACACAGAATACACTGATCCACTGTCTATACTTGTTGCTTCAGTTACTATTGCCTTTCTTAAGGACGAGAGGAGGGGCATAATCTAGACAGGCTGCCAATCAAATGCAGTTACGTCACTAGCAGGCGTGCATCTGCTCACTAATACAAGAAGAAAATTTAGAATAATTCTTTTACCTAAAGTCATGTTGTTGGCCTATGGATTTAAACTGGATTACTCAAAGAGATCCAATGCTTGTACAGCAAGAACTTGCAAATCCCAAGCAGAAAGGCTCTTAAGTCAAAATTGAAAACCCATGATCTTATTGCTTGTAACACTGGTGCCAAATTTTTCCTCACACGCAGCCCCTGGAAATACTCAGGATAAGTACAAGAATATGATGTTTAAACTGTGCCATAATCCTCACAAGCTTAAACAAGATTTAAAAAAAAGATCTGTGAGTGTGCAGAATTTGCATGACTGTAAATGACGTAAAAGATAAATAGAATATGACTTAATACTAAAGCATCCTACATATTTTTTGCAACAGAAAAAGACACAGACAAATATAACTAATAACATAATAATAACACGGCGTATCAACAGTATAGCTAGCTGCTACAGGAATTTAGAAAAATAGCAATATAAAACTTCAGTGAACAGTGCCTTCAACTCTACAACTCTATGCATGATTTTTTTGTTAATATTTTTCCATATGCACACTATTTTGATAAATCACTGCAGCAAAACAATTAACATAGGTTTTTTCCTTAAAATATTCTCAATTTTTGTAATAATAGTCATAAAACCTCCAGTAGAAAGTGGTTACATGTTGCCAATGTTTGTGGGCATGATTGAGAAACATATTTAAATAACACTCTGTTAAAGGTGTCTATCTAGGCATTTAGCACAAATATTACATTTAGTTAGTTCTATGTAAATGATGACTCACAACAGCTAATTTTATCTTCATGATATGGTGACACAGAAAGTAATTAGGCTGTATAATTATACAGCTGCACTGAGTGATGACAGTGGTAACTGAAGCAGCAGTGTTTTCAGTGTGGGTGGGCATTTGCCTACAGCTAAACAAGGACAACTGTTAAGTCAGTAGATGCTTTTTCTGCCATTGCAACAATCGTTCGCCTGGCTGTGGGTGAAGGAACATGTGGAGGGGTGATGGAAGAGGAGGCCGCAGGTCAAGTGATGAGGATGGGAAAATAAGGACAGTGGGAGGACTAAACTAATCACATGCTGAGTGTAAAGGATTGCCATATAGCCTCTGAGTCTGAAAAGTGTAACCAATGTACAAGTTTTTTATTTTTTATTGCCAGCGATGGATTACTTTGAACTTTACTTTCTACCAGAGTAAACATTTTTCTTACAGATTAGGGTCTTAATAGTTTCAAGCCTTTGTAGCTCTGTATTTATTGCCAAAACATTTTCCTTATTGGGTTAGATTTCTAAATAAAGTAGATTATGATTTGGACCTTAGCCAAAAAGTCACTAAAATTCTTGTACAAGTAAGATTATAGATCTATATTTGATTTGTGTGATCAGTTCTGAGGAAAAAAATGGGGGAAAGATATTCAACATAGACAATCTGATGAACAAAAGCAAAAAACAAAGGTGTATTTTGCTGGAATAGTGGTCATCACAAGGATATGGACAGATGCACATTAGGCAGAGTTTTGATAATCACTGCCAATCCATGTTTGGACTTGGAGTTCTTTGAAAAGCAACAAGCAGCTCAGCGGAACAATGAACAATCAATGCTCATATTGCCAGGGAATGATCTGTGAAACTGAAAAATAATTTTGTGTCAGATGCCTAAAATGTGCATATACAGTGTCCATGGCAACATGAAGAAATCTGCCTTGGCAAAACAAAACCAGGATTAAAACAGCTATATTTTGGAATGAATACAAAATCTCTAAGATTTATAGACACACTCTAAAGTAATGAAAATTGTATTTTTAGTGATGAGACCATCAATATACCCATGTAAGATACAATATAACCACATAGCTACTATCTATTTATTCATGCCTGAGTTCAGTGTTTAAAAAAATAGAAAACTGAGTTTTGTAGCTTTTGGTGCAAAAGAAAACTTTAAAATTAAAAGAAAATTGATAACCAGAGGTGTTTACTTAAATAATTAAATACTTAATACTTAAATACAACTTTGATCTTCTTATAAAAAGGAGAGTACAAATACAAGCCAAATGAATAATCTAATAAAGCAAAACAATGAAATAATAACCAGCACAAGCTCAGTACCTACTGTTCCTTTTAAGGACTAAATTTCCATCCACATTAGCAAAAAGGCTGTTTTGAGGTATGAGGTTAAGTGTGAGAGTTGCTCTGCTTTTCACGTGGGCTTGTTGGTCAAACCAGAAAAGGCCACAAGCGTGTGCTCTCCAAAAGGCTAAATTTACTGATGTCAACCCTGAAAGGGTACCAACATTAGTCCTCTTTGCTTTTACCACTCTGGTCTGTATTCCACCAAAAAAGGGCAATTCTAACAACCAGGGGCTTACCTGCAGTCAGTAAGTGTTGTTGGTTGTGTAACATTTTACAACTTGTGTAAAAGACCATGAAACAAATCATAGAAAACTGCTAATCTACTGGTTATATCTACATGAACACGCACAAATCAAACTTCCTCTTCATGAGAAAAAAGGGTAATGAAAAGGAGGGCAAAGGAGCTCTACTTAATTTCTTTTCACCGAAAAATTATTAAATTTGAATTTATGACCATTTCAGAAGGATTATAGGAGCAATATAGCGGGTTATGACTCCTTTAAACAGGACAGCACAGTTTTTACTAACAGATGAGCAACATGCTCAAAGGCTGAATTTCATATTTAATCCAAAACACTGTGCTAAAAATATTAAACACATAAACAGGACACATAAGACTTCAGGTTTACAGAAAAACAATTTGAACACATAAGAGTTTCACATGCAAGCAAATGTGAAACAATAAATAAGTACAGACATGAGGACTCGGGATGGAAGAGAAACCTGTGTCCAAAGAAGTAGTTAAAAAAATATATTAAAAGAAGTATAGAGCTGACTATTGTTTTGTTTTGGTTGTCTTTTTAAAGTTTTAACGTTCATGTTCCCTGACATCTCTTATTTTTACTGAATTCCTATTGGTTTTTATTATATTATCTTTCAGTTGACATAATTTAGACATAATTTAGTCTATTTACTCTACAGAGATGCCATAGCAATACTCTGCTGTAGATCTTAGAATAAATAGCCAAGGTATATTGTAATGAAACACTAAGTAAAATTAACTGTACATGTTTTGTTGCTGTTGTTGCACATGGTGTTCTACTGAATCTAATCTAAATAGGTGCACATTTATATCACCATATTTATATCAAGTGCACAGTGCTCTACATATTTGAATTATGTATGTTTGTTAAAGATCGTAGTGGGATGTACAAGAACTGTAGCACACAAGAACCTTTAAGACAGAAATCCCCAGGGGTCTGCTCTCTCACCACTCATTTTCTCTCTTTACATAAATGGCTGCTGCTCCATGGACCAATCCGGGGATTTGGAGATTGCAAATGAAACCTCGCTCATTGTTCTAATCTAAGACAAAGATGAGTCTGCATACAGGCGGCTGATCTACAGGTGTAGTCAGGACCACAGGGATCTTAACCTACTCACCACTGTATAGATGATGGTGGACTTTCAGAGGATACGCCTTAAATTCTCTCCCTTTACCACCCTTATATACATTGTGTCTACAGTGGACCCCTCACAGTTTCTAGGAACCATCTTTGTTGGAAGCTGAGATGTTCATCATACATGGACACTGTAGGAAGTACAATCTTTATCAGGAGCATCTTCATTTTTGCTAATACTCAGTCCGTCCTTTGTTTTTCCATCACTACATGATTTGGTTCCTTCCAAACTACAACAAGCAATTAGATCTGCAGAAAGAATAACTAGAGCTGATCTTCTTTCCATCCAGAGACTGTACAGGTCTAGAATCAGGAAAAGAACAAGTACTATGTTTGCAGACCCAATACCTCTTTGACATAATCTGTTTAGACGTTTACCTTCAGGCTAGTGTTAAAGAACACTATTTGTAAAAACCAGCTGCAACAAAGACAGTTTCTTCCTCAGGCTGTGCATCTAACGAACACCTTCCAAAGGTGTCAAACTCAACTCCTCAATGGCTGTCATCCTGCAACGTTAAAATATGTCCCTGCTCCAACACCTGAATCAATTGACTGAATTACCTCCTCAGCATGTAGTTCAGTTCTCCAGAGTTCTACTAATGGCCTGATTATTTGACTCAGGTGTGTTGAAGTAGAGACTGATCTAAAGGTTGCAGGACACCTGCCCTCGAGGACTGTAGTTTGACACCTGTGATTACAGCCAGAGAAGCCATAAATGAAACAAACAAAGCCATTATTTGCCATTTAGGCTCTTGTATGTTGAAGGTTCTACCCAAACCTGACTGTATGAAACAAAAGCAAATAAATATTACAGTGTACATAAAGATAAAAAATTGTGTACATTATAATAATATTGTTTATTAAGCTATTGTTTTATTTCCTTTAAAATCCTTATAGTTATACTGTACTTAATGTTTGTACACTGTAAGGGACTGATACCCAACCATCAAAATGTACATCTTGCCTGTGGTGTCTTCACACTCAATCAGTTGTGTGTTTGTATATTTTCTCAGAGCTTTTCGGGATGATTCATAGATAGGGCCTGACCCTCTCCACTGTTTGATGTGTACTACTGGCAGCTGTGTCAAGCTTAGCCCATTCAACCTCCTTCACACCCACTCTACCTCCAAGTACACCCTTCACCTCATCTCTTAACGCCCTGCCCACACAATCACATTGGATCCAGTCTTGTTACCAGGCGTGATAAAGTGACTGCTTTTGTTTTCCTCCTTTCAATACCTGTGAGTGATGTCCCATGAATGCAGTAATGGATATTTTGGTAGGTGTTTATATGCCTCTATATAAGTGTCAATAGGTTTCCTTAACCTGTCTTTTGAGAAGGAAAAAAAAGCTTTGATCACTTCCAACCGTTTTTATAGACAAACAGAGAATAAGAGGCATAAAAAGCCAATCTGAATGGTTACCATTTCATTTTCTAGTTCTTTAGGTGACTTTAAATCAGCTCGCGTTGCTCACTGAATTTTACTGTATTAAAATTTGATCAATGTGAGTGTATATTTCTGCACAAGCCTTTGTTCAGTCCAGACCTGTAAAGTATCTTGAGATTATTTTTACCATTAATTCACAATAGAATTTAGCTGTATTTACTGTAAAAGTGGACATGAAATATAGAAGAGTTTATGCTCGTTCACTTTAGTATGGGATCATGCTAAATGTTATTTTAAATTGTCGTTTATGTTACCCATTCAAAAGAATTTTGTGTGGTTTAATAATGCCCTGTTAATAATATACTATAAAGACTCATTCACCAACATATACTATCAGGAAAAAGTGAATTTATTTTATTAACTAAATTCAGTGAATGAAACATATTAATCACACAGAGATTAATTACACAGGCCGTTGGCTTATTGAGCCTTTCTTTAAATAATTCTGATAAAACACAACTTCTAAAATAGGAAAATTATATCACAACAATAGTTTTTATATGGGAAGGTAGGACTTATAAAATACACGTTTAATACCTGATTCAATGTTGTTATTTTTGAGAGGTACTGTTAATCTGATATGGAGGCTCGTTTTTTATTGGACACATTCTGTGGCTTCTTTTGAACTACAATCCATTTATATTTAAGTACAAAACATAATATAAAAGAGGAAGACCTTTTATTATTATTTTTTCATAATAAACAGGTATCGGTGACTGAACATTATTTTTTAATTCTAATACAAAATCACTAAATGATTCCTCATGTCATGCAAGTGACTTGTTCCCAGATAAGCAGATGAGAAGCACGAGTAAATAATTCATGTTTTGATAAATATGTTGCAGTCTATACAGCTTACATTAACTGGAAGTGGATAATAAGTGTGTGTGCTTGAAGTAATATTTCAGAAAATGTACTCTATAAGTGACTAAAGACATTTATTGTACTATAAAGTTATTGAGTTTCGATTTATGTTTCTCTAATTTTCCAATCATTTCAACATAAAACAAAGATAGGCTGAATGAATACAAAATATTGTTTTCAAACAATTTATCAAGAGAAAAACAGTCACCAAACAACCTTGTACCTATATGGAAAATTAACAATCTTCCAAACAGCTTAAAAAAGAGTTAGTCATTGTATTTGATACTGACACCGTCTATTACAAAGACCTCCTGATGAATTCAGCATTTTTTTAACCACCTGGGAGCAAATATAGAGTCAGTTTATCCTTAACATAAAAGATGAACATAAGATGACATTAAAGTAGTAGTAATGTACCCGTTCCTGTGGAGTAGCTGCTGAGAAATAAACACTTCATTAAATATTGAACACTGAGGCGCCTCAAAAATAAAAAACATTCCTCAAAGACGTGACAGGATTTGATGTTAACCTAATTTAATGGTGTTGAGATGTGCATAACAAACGCCTTTAAATATGTCAACATATTTAGCGAGATAGGACACAGCGTGGCGGCAATGTAATGTCACAGGCAAAGAAGCAGACAGATCATTGTTCAGAATGTTATATGAACAAACTAGCTGTTCTGTTTAAATGAAGATCAGGCCATAGTTGAATGCACATCTTTCCTTGGTTCTCTATAGTTTATGAGACTGCTAATGTACCATGTGTACAACAGACTGAAGACACCAGAATATTACTCAGACAAAAAGTCCCTCTGCTCTTGTATCCTAATGGGCATGTTAGGAGGGATCTTGCTAATGAGAATATCTGTCTTACTTGTCGGTACTGCGCTGGTTAGAAGAGTTTGGATATCTTAATAATGGCCATGAACCTCTTAGTCTGTTCTGAGTTTTTAATAATGCATTGAAGCTACACAGGACTCCCACACCTTGATTACCATCAAATATAGGGATTTTTCAAGGGCATTTTAAGACCAATTCTCTGAATTCTAAAGACCAGTGCAGCTACATTTTCTCACTGCTACTGCTGGATATGTTACTAAAACTATTTTAATACAAAGTAAATTCGACAGAAAAAAATGTTGGAAAAATATGTATAAAAAAATTGATTGGATGCATAACTGGCAATGATACTGATAATAATCATAACCTACATTTATACTGACAATTCATGAACATGTCTAGTGATGGAGAGATGAGGCCTTGTTGAATCTTTAAAGCTTTTCAGGAAATGTGGCAACATGGTTCATTTCTCAAAACCTCGTAAAAGCTTTAAATGCTCACTGAGGCCGTGGCGAGCAGAAATGTGTCAAGTCTAAAAGTCTCAAATGAATAAAACGGTGGAATTGATGGAAACTATCTAAACACATTAAGGCACCGCTGATAGCAAAAGTGAGTAGTGAAAGAAACTGTGATATGAAAAAAGTAGTACCTGCCTTAAGAGCTTTTGTAACTAGGTCTCAGTTTTATAAACACCTTTTTGAGAGAAATCTGACTGAAGTGCTCCTGAACCGGTGAAAACTTGCTTTTTGTGACGTCTATCTTGGTAAGTTGGTATTTACAGCAAAAAAATAATAAATATCTACTTAAAAAACTGAAAAGCTCCCAACCAAAAAGGTTCTGATGGATTAAATCTGGCTCTATTTGTATCAGGACATTTTGACAAAATCAAACTCTCTTTCGAAACATTGGTTCTTTAAATGAAGCTTTAAAAATGCCACGTTAAACTCAAACTTAAAATCACAAGCAAATAACAAGCTAAAAAGTACTGAGCTAAGAAAAATTTGTCAATACTTGTCTTTTTATGAGAAAACAACTGGGAAAGCAGATTTATTATAGAGTTTGACACCCTTGCAGAATACAAACTGCATACTCTAATGTTTTATGTGTAACACATTGCAATGCATAGTACAATGCAGTAAAAAAAAGTACAGCAGTTCTGATACTGGAGGGTTTTTCTTTATAATGAAGGATTCACCTCAAGGATGCAGTGTAACTGTATGCTAATCATGTGTGAGACAACATGAGCAGCTAAAAAATGCCACCAATTAAACAGTCACTATCATACAGGACTTCATTCATCATATTAGCAACTTGTACAGAAACGTTAGGTAGTAAAATAAAAATACAGACATTCTTTTAAATTTATAAGCACATTTTAATGATGAGCTGGACAATACAGCTTCCCCTGTGCTCTCCATTTTGATCGATTTTCAGCAGGCTCTGCACCTAGCATAATGCTTTGGGATCTTTTGACAACCACTAAGCATATTGTAGCTTTCTTCGGTAAGCCATCCATCCTGAAATCTGCATTTTTCATGGGTTGCATTAGTTTGCATGACTGTGAGTCAAAGTGACCGGCGATTCAAAAAACTCACCCAGGAGAGCATTGCACATACCGATGCATCTAATTACCAAAAGAATACAACAACGTAGCGACAAAACTTCCAAGAACCTGAAGGAATATATATAGACTTGTATAAGGTATTTAGAAATTGTGCAAAGTTTTCCTGCAGGTCTAAGGCTTTTTTCAATGGAGTTTGATTAACCTCTATTAATTCTACACATTATCCTTATTATGACAAGGGAAGTTTTTTTTATTTTTGAAGATTGTTTCAAATTACATTAGCTTTTAGCCTTTGTAAAGGATCTCACAATTTTAGGTGTTTCTACATCTTAAAGAGTCCACCTGTGGTAAAGTCGGCTGCTTGGACGTAATTAAGAAAGGCATTCGTCTTTTACACAGAGTCTTAACAGGGTGGTGTGCGTAGAAATGTCAGTAAAGAGATTAATTTAAAACCATTTGGAATAAGGGTGTAGCATACCTAAATGTGAAATAAAGTAGTACTGTTAATAGTTTTCAGATGCACTGTACCTCCAAATTTCTTCAACTTGATCTCATTTCTATACATGGTTAAAAGCAGAGACTGTTGGTGTTCACAAACACAAGGTTCCAAACACACATCAAAAAACTGTCTTTTTTTTTTATAAGTAAAGCAAGATAGCATTATGCTTTTAGAAACAGCTCTAATTATAACCATAATAAAATGTGTGAATTATCTATGAAAGCCTGAGATCTGTGAGGTCACAAAGCAATTTAAGTGAAAGCTAAAACAGAACAATGGTCTAATAAAAAGCTGCAAAATTCCTGAGGCTTGTTGACGCCTGAAGAAAGAATGTGTTTCAGCTACATTTTGCTCAATTACAAACAAATAGTGTGGGCATGCATGTACTTTAGTTTACTTTGTGCATATAACTTTAACCTTGTGTTGACCAGAGAAAACTTATTTTGAACTAAAGCTTATGCAATCTGTTTTGCTTTCAGTAAAAAAAAGCACTGAGAATGAGTACTGTATTTTTATTACACAGAAAGAAAAAAATAATGAATAAAGGTAACATTTTATTACTGTAAAAAAAGATTATACTGCTAAATAAGATAGATTATAGTTACTGTTCATAAGTTCAAAAGGAGCTTGTTGGAGATTCTGGACTAGCTTTTGTCCACAATAGGTGGATATATACGCAGCAAGGCTCCTTTTTTGATTGCAGAGGCTTTTGCCAACTTCAAGGACAAATATGTACCTAACTGTGAGACTGGCACAGGAGCAAGGCTTTCAAAGATATTTTTAAATTTCACACACAATGATGAAAGCCAGTGTGAGTCTCAATGCATGCATGACTTCCTCCCTTTGTAACAGAGTAAAAAAAATTTAAAACTAATTTCATAAGCAATTAACACCCAGTTTTATTTGTACAATGGGTGAGGAAAAGGGCTTTCTGTACTCACATACAGTGCCAAGGAAAAATTCTATCATAACAAAAGCTCTTAGTAAAAGATTTAAAAAATTTTAATCAAAATGAAAGAAAGAATGGACTGTGTTTTACAGGCTATGAGTATGACCCTGAAAAAAAAAACATTCTAGTAATTACTTCTTTTTAACTGAATAACCAAAAACCTTCAGAGCTTTAAAAAACTTTTTTTTTTATACATGAAATGATTAATGTCAAGACAATTTCAGTTTTAACAGCTCAATATTCTTTTTTTCAAGTGTAAGAATATAGAAACTTAACCATTAAGTCTCTATTTAGGTGTCATTAAACTAGAACCAAATGCACATTGCTTTTGCTAACTGTGTTAAAAGTAATTGGAAAAATAATAAGAATTATTAAAAAAACATATTCTGATTATGTCTGGTCCAGCAAGTAAGCAGTTACATGATATTTGTGACATGCTCGACAACTGCTGCAAATTGAAAATTGATTAGATGTCCAAACCGATTACATTATTTTAAAGTATAGATGAATGCCCTTCATTAAACAGTAATTGCATTTTTATTAAATATGACATTGGAGAAAAGGTCACCATTTCGAACAGCCTTACTCAGTTAAATTCCTTTACGAATGTTTTGCTCTTTTAGTATTTATACCTGCTGCCTAATCCTTTCAGTTTCATGGAGCAACCAATGGATAATGTCCGATCTCCATGAGTCCCACATTTAATAAGAGTTTTCAAAAGTTGTCAAATAACCAACTTCTGACAATTTATTCATTTTTAATTTAAATTCAAATGACATAACTGATCACAGAAAGCAACACTTTACTTGCTATAATATGAACTACAACAACAAATCCTGTCAAAATAAAAAAAATCAAAAAAACAGTAAAGTTTAAGGAACTTGGAGCCGGAGATTGTAGATACTGCTGTCAAGTTAAAAAATACTTTTTTATGTTAGTGTTTTAAATAATCATTAGAAAACGTCAGAGTTTGACATCAAAGTCAAAAGTAGGATGTCAAGAAGTGTTATGGAAACGCTTTTTGTAGGGAAGATTCATATCAGTTTAGACATCTGCTTTAAAAACGATCCCAAAATCTTTTCCGACCAACTAATGCCCAACTTAGAATAACTCATTTATAATACATTTCAGCGAGATATAAAAATCTCCTGGATGGATATATTAAAATATTTGATGACAGAAAGCCAAGAAAATGTGTAAAATATGGGCTGAAAAACTTCAATTCTTTTGATTTGATATCCAGTAATAACCAATTATGAAGACCCCTTTATATATTTCTTACTCACTGCCTGTTTTACTGAAGCAAAACTAATAATTAAGTCTTTCATAGTTTCAAAAGAAAGATTATTAAGAATTTATTATGCATTAGCAAATGGTTTCATTTTAGTTCCTAAAAAAGAAAAAAGAAATATTGTGCATGTAGTATTGTTGGTTTTTTTGGAACTTCACACAATATACTCTTTTTTAACATAGTAATAAACTACATGAATATATTTGGGGTTTCAATTACCTAAATATATTATTTACCACTTTTTGGTTCACAGTTTTCCTTTATTCTGCCATTTGAGTATTACAGATGTTTCATTTCACAGGATTTTTGTTTTTTGACAATGCATGCACTTCTTGAACCTGTGTAATACTATACAATTTGTTAATTAATGCACCAGTTTTTAAAATCTTTTTCCACTGTGCTTCACATAGTTTTACAAATGGATAATAGTCACCATTTCACAAAGGTTTATGGCTTTAATTTTTCCTCTGGTTTAACTGGTGCCTCATGTCGTAAATGACAAAACGCTCCTTGAGAAACAAGGGATAATAAAAGACCAGCAAAATGAAAATTTCCAAGTTGTAAAAGAGACTTATAGGGCATTTTGTATTTGTTCCTTTTCATGGATATACAGATTTGCAGTGTTTATGTTTATTTTTTCCTTTTCTGCATACTAAAAAGCAAAAATAAAAATAAAAAAAAGAAACCAGCTCAAGGGAGCAAAAAAACAGCCATGTAATTGGCACCAATTTAAGGCTTTAAACGCGGAGTATCATTTTAAATTGTATTTTTTATAATGCAGTATAAATAGCAAACTCTCCTGCTCAAATGTTTTTTTCTTCCCTGGGATTTTCCAGAGCAGCAAATCCTATTTTTCTACCGAAAAGTAAAAAAATAAATAAAAACTAAGGAAGTTAAATTTACACTACAGTTTCATTTTACTGTGATATGTAGAGGTGCTCTCATTTCTCTAACAACATAGTGGCATCAATAAGCAGTGAGTGTGTAAAACATTACAGTTGAATGGCAGAAGCTGTAAAGATATTGTTTTTTTTTAAGACATCACCCTTTAAAACCTTTCAATAATCAGTCAATATGGCTTCTACTATCAACATTTGTTACTGTCATTACGAGAAAACAATTGAAATAGTAAAAAACATTTCTGGCTACTTTCCTCAAGACAAAGCAAATGCAGAAATATTTACATTTGATATTAGTTGGGATCTGGCAACCTGAGAACATTAGCCACTGTTTGGTTTAACATAGGCACACTTGTTAGATGTTCAGTGATACAACTTTACCACACAACCAAGAAGAAATCATTTAAGCTGATGTGACTACATGGTAAATAGCCATAGCACCTTTTCAAGTTAGGGGACTCCAAAGCACTGTACACTACATTCAGTCATTCTTCCACTGATGGTGGTAGGCCACACTGTATCCACAGCTTTGGCCCACCAGGCCCTCTGACCATCAGGCAATAGACAGAGCTGGTGTTCCTCCGGTTGCAGGACGAACTGCTGCTTTTTATGCGACCTTTGCCTGTGAGATGGATGAACACATCATTGATGGACTGAAATAGTACTGCTTGGAAAACATATTCAATTGTTAAATCTCAGCTAATATTATAAACTCAGCATTTACATAGATTCTGTTCATTTAGCTGCGAGTAGACAGCATAGTTTTACTATCGCCCTTGAACAGCAAAAACAATCATCTCTGCAGACTGCTGATTCAGCTAAGTAGCTTTTTCCCCGTTCTTCTTTACAGATAAGTTCTTCTTGTTATTGAGTTTCAACTTGAAAAGGGAAAGATAACATCCAGAACAGAAGCACTGCTTTAATTTACCCCCCCCACCACCACACCTCCCCCCCACCTCCCCACACATGCCTACGCACTGACAGA
The DNA here is from genome assembly GCA_034780135.1 of Jordanella pulchra. Taxonomy (NCBI): domain Eukaryota; kingdom Metazoa; phylum Chordata; class Actinopteri; order Cyprinodontiformes; family Cyprinodontidae; genus Jordanella; species Jordanella pulchra. The sequence continues at coordinate 24,918 of JAUZNJ010065397.1, forward strand.
GTTTAGCCTTTGCTAGCTTTTTCCACATCTTGAAAACAAGATTAAAATGTTATCGTTTGTACCACCTGCACAAAGCTGCTCCG